>JAIPMN010020472.1:0-11983 GCA_020650975.1 Apostichopus californicus | reverse complement strand
CCCCCCCCCCCCCCCTCCTTCCATATCACTGATAGGACATGAAGTTGTCAGTACCTTGACAGTACATGTTAAAGGGAGGGGTGACATTTTGAGGATCTCTTGAGTGTTTTGTTGGTTCTAGGCCTATGTCAAACTCAAACCACATTTTCTTAATGCAATTTTAAACTACATAGCCTTGACAAAAACAGTTAAAGGCATTGAAGACTCGCCCAAACCGTGTGCGGCCATCTGTTGCTTGCAAGTGACGTTTTGTTAGTGTCGCTACAAAATGCAGACAGTAATGAAACATGATACCTTAATTGTTATCTTTAGCTGGACCTGAGATCTCCATGGCTGTATGGTTTGTACACTGTGCTATGGGTATTGACCGCAGCTGTACTTACTGACTGTACACTAGTGTCTAATTACCAACGGTAGCAAGCTGTGTGTGTATTTTCTGGGATCGTTGGCGGTGTTTAACACTTCTGTTACACCTCATTCGAAACTAGGTCAAATTATCTGCATTAGACGTTTCTTTTTGCGCGAGTCTTCACACCCTTTAAATTTGCAATAGTGAAGGAAGAAAACATCCATTTTGCATTTTGATGGCACTTAAAAGAATTATTTCACCCATTTTACTAATTATACTGTAATCTTAAAAAGCATTCATAAGTTTGGTAAATTTTGCCTTGCTTAGAGTACTTTAACTCTAGAACTTTAGATGTATAAATCTATAGCATTCAAATGAAATGAAATCAAACTGTCAATCGAAGTCACATAGATGAAGGAAGGAACTAAATCAGAGAGCAAATCAGAGAGATTTGGATTATGGCTGTCCTATAGAAGAACATTTTTGCTATTAGAATCGCAAATTGACCATTGAAAGATATTGTTAACTTGAATCAGTCAAGTTGAGAATCATGTTTCAGTAAACTTTATAAGCTTCTGCAACTGGACTGATTTTGGCATAAAATTTCATTTCAGGAATGGCAAGAGTTTCAAGATCAACTGACAGCAGCAGTGGACCATCACCTTACAGAAGTTCAGCTTGATAACTTTAGAGATCTTTCAGAAGAAGCAAAAAGAAGCTTATTGCAGAATGCACTGCAATCTGTTCATCAAGGTATTAGTAACATCGATCTTTCAATTGTGGAGTGCTTCAGTCATCGACTTTGAAGATTTTACCCATTGTCAAATAAAGTTACCCTAACTGTTAAATATCTAGTCTTTGCCATGTCTTAACAACATGTAGGGCCTTCACCTTTACTTATGTAGTATGACAAAATATTGATGAAATTGTTTGCAATTTCTTGGGAATTACCTTCGCAAAAAGTGGTGCAAGTTACCTATACTACAGTACAGTCTCTAGAATCCATTGAAGTTCATTCGTGTGACATCGATTCAGTTATAAATACTACCATTGTTTTAATATAGAAATATATGTAACCAGACTGTACAATACCAATGAGCTAGAATAATTTGGGCACATTTCTTTCGTTCTTTCCATTGAACAAGTTAACAGACTTTGAATTGATATAGGAAACTAACATGAAAATGTTTAAAGGCATTGAAGACTCTCCCCAAACCGCATGCGGCCATCTGAAAAAGTTAACTTTCCGTTGCTTGCAAGTGACGTTTTGTTCGTTTCGCTACAAAATGCAGACAGTAATGAAACGTGATACCTTGTTATCTTTTATCTAGACCTGAGATGTCCATCACTGCTATGCACACTGTGTTGTGGGTATTGACCGTAGCTGCATGTACTGACTGTGCACTAGTGTCTTATTACCGATGGTAGCAAGCTGTGTGTGTATTATCTGGGATCGATGGTGGTGTCTAATACTTTTGTTACACCTCATTCGAAACTAGGTCAGATTACCGGCATAAGACGTTTCTTTGTGTGCGAGTCTTCACACCCTTCAAATATCAAGGTCATACACATAACCAAGGACTATACTAGCTATTACTATACTATCAACTCTGAATAAGCTCTGATTGTACATAAATTACATTGCGAGGTTCGCTTGAATGTGATTTTGCAATTCATGTTTTTATGGTACTGAAAAATGTTCAGTTTTTAGTACAGTTTTTCTAAAACTTGTTTAAACAAGAATAAAAAAACTAATTTTAAGAGCTATGTATTGTCACACTGGCATGATTATTAGAGTGTGGTATTCATATAATAGGGAAAGGGAGAGAATATTAGGGAGTTACTTGCCTACTTCCATAGTGCTGAAATATTAATTATAGTATTTAAGAGTACTGGGTATCAACATATAAATAGTTTGTAAAAAACTTATTTATAAAGTTATATATCTGTCACCCAGCCGTGACTCCCACAAAGCATAAATTTACATTGCAGTTGTTATTTCATTACACTTGCTGCAATGAAAACTGTCATCCTAAATCTTGTTTTGCAGGTGACAGCTATGCAAGAATCTCAGAACACGTTTCCGAAATCGTTGCGGAACACATTCACTTGAATAGGAAATACCATGTCGATTCTATGAGAACACCGGAATGGGCAAGTTTGCAGACTCAGGCTAATGCAGGGTTGCTCCACTTGCTGCAGAAATGGCCAGATCTCAAGAGCAAGTTGTATAGATGTTTCAATATACAGCTGCCCCAGTCACTCAGGAGGCTAGTGTGGAGTCTGTACCTAGAGAATCCACAAGGTATGCTCACATCCTCTGATTCTATTGAATAATTCTCATTGCCAAAAGGGGCCAGCCACACTATGAGGGTGACAAATTATGCTTTCCCATCCCTTAAAAAAAATGTGTTTGCCTTCTGTCACCATCAGGGTACTAGTAGATTATTTCCCAATCTTTTTTATCATTCGACCAAAATCCTCCCTACACCCAAGTATAAAGTTCAGACCTGGTAATTGAACTTTCTAGTTTTATTTCATGACTTGTAGTTAACTTTATATATGCCAATAAACTACATTGGTGTGTGGAATGGCGTTGACAAAATATCCATTACCGAGACAAAAATATCTATATTAGGTCTTTACGTATTCACACTTGTTGTATAATGCGTTTGACTATATACTGGAGAGAATCTGCTGGATCTCCAAATGGTCACAGATTTTGTCCATTTAAACCCTCCATGAAATTGAACATCTTGACTGAGCTGCCTCTCTTTCTCTCATTCTGTGTCTTACAGTAGTTAAAGAAGTGTGTATTATGTTAAAGATCTGCTTTATTGGCTCCAATTATAGCACGCTATAGCCAGGAAAGTTTTGTGATGACGTAATCGACCTGCCACGGTTGTAAATCAACCACAGGCTCCACAATTAGCCTGCATAGCTTCTTAACACCATAAGGCTCTTTGTGTAAACACTGTTTGGAAATAGGTTCATGTCTACAGTGTAGTTAATTATACAGTGTGCACACAAAGACCCTCATATAAGAAAAAAATATGTGACAGGCATTGCAGACTAATTGGTAAAAAGAGGTAATTTTGACCAAGGCTTGTCGATAACGTAATCTCAAGAGTCTTTTCCATGATAGCGGTCTATAGTTGGGGTCTATACAGCAGACCTTTAATATATTATACTCTGTTCAAACTCTATTGAGGAAGTGCTTTGTGAAGAAAATCTAGGTACAAAGAAATAAATGAAAAGCAGTATCTTTCAAATTTATTAAATGCTACAGAGCAAAAGAAACTTTGGGCTGGAATGGGATTTTCCCAGTCACTTCCATTGTTCATATACTTTATGTATTTATTAAAGGTTTTAATATTTGCTTTGTTTTAATGCTTTTCTACATTTTCAGTAGGTTCATCGAAGATGTAGTAGATACATGCAAAAGATTAATTTCAGTTTTAAACATTTATATGATTGTATGCAAACTTTTCCGGTTAAACAATTTTTACATAATAAACTTTTTTTCTCTTTCACAGTGAAAACAAACTATTTAGAGAAATTTCGCCAAAACCCAGAAAGCACCATGTCTTTGCTTGATCTTGAGATTGTCAAGAACTGTGATCATTTGCTGCAAACTGAGCAGACTCTACAACCGCTTAAAACTTTTCCAAGTAAGTTGAACCTGTGAAACATTTTATTTTAAAAGAATTGTCTGGTAGCCCTTAGAAGTTACCATAAAATACGATAAACAATTTTCAAAACATATTTTTAAAGTAGTAGTTATGAGTAATATTGCGTTTGACAGAGAAATTATGTTTTAATCGTTTAGGATGGGTATTTCAAATATACTTTGAACAGTAGCGAATGTGACGTCATCTGAGCAATGCAGATTGCGACATAACCCACGCTCCATACAGTTCCCACAGTAATCAACAACAAAAACAACTGCATTTGAATACAGATTAATTTCTTCCTTAATTTTGGGTGAAATTTCATATAAATTAGATCGGTTTTAAACAATGGTTTTTAACAATCGTTAAGGCGTAATATATATAGTGCATCAGTGATTTCATGATTTTTGTGTAATGCAAGATTAGTTTGAACAGCTGACTCTTAAGATGATGGTTGCCATGGTCTTGTGGCTCCTTTAAGAATGACTTTCTTTTAAGAATGTCATGCCTCAGTCTTTCACTTTCTTATAAACTTACTTTCAAAATTGACAGAAAGTCTTCACCTGATGAAAGCTGTTCTGTCGTATTACCACGTGACGTTGCAGACTAGCTCTAGCATCATTGCATCAGACTACATGCTGGCATTACCTTTTGTCTATGTTACCCTAGCAACCTATCCTAGCACATCTCTGAAGGTTGCAGATATGGCTACCACGATAGAACAGTTCATGACCTTCATGGAGTGCCGACCTGTTTACATGAAGGAATCTTACACCACGGTATATATATATGGAGCAGGCAAATTTTTAGCCTACGTTAAATTTGATCAACATTCGAACGACATTTCTTATCACTCTCTCAACTTCCACAGACCATAGCATGGAAATTATAACTGGAATTACTCAGTCCAGACTGAACATTCAACTTTATTTGACATACCTCTATTCACAATGGTATCTTTATACTATTGTGTGCTAACGTGGTTCAGATGTTGATTAAGTAAATATAGGGGTCCACATAGCATACAGTTATTAAGTCTGTATATGTATAGGCAACATGCAATTGCTTCAGCCTTGCTATAACTAAGCATATGCCTATGCAATAAGTTGGAGAGTGATACATCTGGTTGTACGTACAGAGTTGATGCCTTTAAATAATATGTCCGTAAAGATACAGCATCAGTATGACTGCTCCTTTAAAAGGGTGCATGTACCACTCATATCACAAGTGACGGTTAGTAACGGTGCTTAAAGCACAATGTTATATCTACTTCATATCTATTATCCTAGCTTCAGCTGGTATGTTCGCCTTACAGAGGATACCTGCACTTGATTAGTAGTTGGGATAACGAATGGAAAAAAAGATTAAAAGTTGAAAAGATATCATGATAGGTCATAGAAAAAATATGGTTTTTTAGTATTGGAAAAGAATCAATAAGTATTGGTTAATATTGCTATCTGTGAATCCTATGCTGGCTAAGATCCCAGAGAGCCTCCATCAGCTAAAATTTGAATAATTTACTGATTGCCTATTCAGTTCAATTAAATTCAGGATTTATTTATTCTTAAATGTATACAAAAATCAGTACAGAGGTGCTTGGTATACTAAATTAATACAGTATACAGAACACATGATGGACACTAGCGAAACAGGTTTTGTGTCGAAGCTAGTGGCCATTAGAAAACATATAGTGGAAGTGAAGACAATAAAAGAAAGTACGTAAAAAATGTTTTATAAAAAACAAATGTACGTAACAATTTGAGTGAAAATGTAATATTCAACTATCAATAGGGTACTGATGATTAATGCAGCAAGTGTACCGACCAGGAATGAATCCAGTGTGTGGGACTGGGGTCTTTAAAGCCAATTCCCATGTTGAGGGCTCTGGCATTTTCCACCTCTCTCCCCACCCCCACTCATCTCCCATAGACCAAAAATAAATAATAATTGATGTGAAATCATGCATTCTGAATCATATTTTGGCTATAATTTAGGTCCACATGCAAGGTTGTGGTCATAAGTACAAATTATTCTTTGTGTGATGTTGAAAGGGGTGAGAGGGGGTGGGGTGGGGGGGTGTACATCCCTCATGCCACACCCCTCCTCTAGATCCACACCTGCAGACATTTTGAGATTATCTTAACGGAAACTGCGAGAGTAAGTAGCAAAGAAAGTGTTGTATACTGCTAGGGAGGTTATGCAAGATGTTATAGGAATGTCTGGCTTAATAACAATCTACTCTGTATTATTCTTTGCTGCAGTTGTTAAACACAGTTTGACTTGTATTTTTTACGTGTGAATATGTTTTATTTTCCAAAAATATCAATCATGCACAGTTACAAGCATGTACCATCTATCTGATGAATACAGTTCAAGCATGCTGGTAGGAAGTTTCAGCAATTTTTTTATTCCTTGCTGGTGGCAAAAGGAATTTATTATGATGAACAAGAGAGTTCTGTTAATTGTAAAATGTTTTGTTTTCCTATGTTTAGGAGTTTGAAGCTGTTTGGACTGAATTTACTGACAAAGTCATCTCCAGATTGAAAGCAGCTGATGAAGATTTGCTGGGACATGTAAAAGCCATTTTGGATAAAGGTATCCCTTTCTCAAATGATTTCATTTCGAAATTGATCAATTGATACAGTAAAGATTATTAAGCTGATACATAGGGTAATTGCTTATAAAATCATGAAAATTGCCAGAAAATGTTTATTAGTTAAGCACGAATGTGTATTCTAAATTAATATCAGAAATGAAGCTTGTTTTCTGTCACCAAGGGCAAATATCCATTACATGTATTGTCCCATTACGAGCTCCTAAGAAATGACCTGTGGTGGATAACATGGCCGCCAATGATATCTGGTGGGTCACATAACCATAAGACTTTCAGTGATAGATTTTGCAAAGTTTCTCTAATGGGCAAGTACACAAAATGTCCCCCATATTCAAATGTATTGGTAGACCTGGTAGAAATATTATATACCTGAACTTGAACCTGTAAAACTGTGATTAGTTTAGTTGAACTGTAGTATGCTCTCGTTGTGTGTACAAATTGACGACCTTCCTGTCTAGTTAGGGCTAATTAGTTCAATTTGTTTTCCACATAACAAGGAAGTGGTTTGTATCTTTGTAGAATTTAACTGACTTGCACCCTCATAGAGAGAGCTACACCTAGCTATCAATTTGCGAAGAACCCCAAACATGTTGTCAGTGCTGATTCTGAAGTCATCTAAACTATCCTGCATTGAGTAAACCACTGATTCTTTTGCCTCGATGAAGTTTGGCTCTCAAGAAAAGAGTGAATTACGTTGATAGTTCGTGTTGTGGTCAAGTGGTTAAGGCAATGGACTGGCGATCTAAAGGATTGCAGGTTCTAGTCCTGGCCAGAACATTAGGTTGTGTCCTTGGGCAAGACACTTAATCTCCATTGCCTCTCTTTAGCCAGGTGTATAAATTGGGATTTGCGAGGTCACCCTAAAATATAGTAGTGTGTGCCGATTTATGGCTGCACCCTATGGAAGTCTCCCAGGGGATCCACAGATGTGGTGCGCTGTAGTGACCCAGGAGGGACTGCTTGCTGTGCACACTTTGGTGTGTGGGTGTGACAAGTTACCAATGACCAGGGGTTAGTGTCGTAAAGCCGTGTGAGGGGGCGTTGGCCTTGAACAAGACTGTAACCCTTCAACTTCATCAACGGTATTAGAAAATTCATGTATTCTTGCCTACTCCAATCCCAAATTGCTGAAATCCATTTCATTTTTAAGGAGTTTTATATAACATTTCATTTTTAATCCTTGTTCAGATTCTCCAGCAAGACCAGCAGAGAGCTTTGCAGAGAAGATGAAGTCAGTGATCAGACCTATGGTCCGCTCCATATTTGTTGGTAAGCTAACTGCAACAATGAACTTCACAGAATGAACAAAAGCGAAGACATTAAATTTTGTAAACTTTGGGCAGGGAGTATGTAGGTCTGGTTGTGAACGGATATTTCAACATAACAAATAGACAATAAATGTCTATGCTGGCAGAAGCTCTTTTATATTTCCCATATAATAATAATAACTAGTCTTAGCGCAGACTCCATTAAAAGTTGTTCGATGCGCTTTATGGGTGCTGAATGTGCAAAAACTAATAGAGTTGAGAGAAAAGAAAAGTTTTAAGACAGCACTTGAATTGAATAACAGAATCTAAAGACCTAATTTCAACCGGACGGGAGTTCCAAATAATATGTTTCCATTTTGCATCGATGCACGCTCATTGGTTACAAAATGATACTTTGGCTTAATGCCGATATTCGTTTCATATAACCATGCCTCTTTAGCTTATGCTGGATCATGTATCACATGGAATTTAACTACAAAGTAGGCACATCTTTTATGGTAATCATAAAATTTTGATAAAATATGGAAGTATTTGTATGAACTTATCGGTCTGTTTTGTTTTGTTCTAGGATATCTCTCTCTGGATTCGGTCTTATTTGTTTGGGATCAGTATTTGATTGGATTGGATGCACCAAACTATGACATCATACCTGTCATAACAGCCTTGACTATTTCTCTATTGAGACTACAGGTCCTGTACTGTCAAACGGTAAGTCATAAAAAAAAGAGATAGAAGAAAATTAAAAACTTAATTATGTACAGTGTGAATTATCTTGCTGCATATACTGTCCAAAACACGGTAGCAATGTTTTACACTTGTAAAACGTAACTGGAAAGATCCATACAGAAATGTTTTTTTAATTTTTGTAACCATAAATCAACTGCAACAATGAACTTCACAGAATAACATAAAGAGAAGTCATTTAATTTTGTTAACTTTGGCCATTTTTTTGGACAAAATTAAAAGTCTTAAAAATTGACATTAATGTAGAAAGAAGAATTGTGTAAAATGGTATCTTGCAAAAGTGTGTCATCAATAACTTTGAATTGTTGATGTTTTTATTATTATTATTATTTTTAGGGTGGATAGGTGTGGGTAGGGTCACGGGTGGGTCGGTGGGATAACGGCCAAGTTTTCTTGAAAAGTCATTTTCATGGGTGGGTAAATTATTCTACATGACACTTAAAGTTAAAATATAATCTATAATGACAATTTATAACTCTCTTCCAAGACATGGCATGGGAATGGGACAATACAAACCTTACCATCATATCCCATCCATGCCATGTAGTAAAATTTAAACAACACAACACTATCACCAACCAAATGACTCAGTCTTTTGTGTAGGTTTCAATATTAATATTGTTGGAGATGCTACAAAGCTCAGTTGTGAAAAAAATAGCTTCAAAAGTGGGTTGATGTGCAATACAAGTCACTGAGTTATTAATAATAATAATAATTATAATCACATCTAAGGATTTTTTTGGTTGTAAATTTCAGATCATTACAAAATTTTCAAGATTTGTAATAATTTAATGTTGTATGTTATTTATTAATGCATGACAGGCAGAGGAAATCTCAAGTTGCTTAAAGAGGGATGGGAATAAACTAAAGAAAGAATTTTACATGTATGAGGTAAAGTACTAGGGAATTGATATTTTATGAAAAGTAGTTTTCAATGCTGATAATCTTTTTATAGCTGTAATTTCGGTTTTCAAGATTATTTCAATGTTCAATATTTTGCTACATTTAGGATGTCATCCATGGACGTTACTTCTATGATCATCGCATGTCTTTGTGTCATAATTATTAGAATTTATGTTCAATGTGATTAGAATTTTATCTTTTGACCTGGACTGAGGAGTCCGTTGTCATCGTCGATTTAGGCTCTAAAGAGGCAGTTCAGACATTAAAGGCTCCATTTTGAGAAATTTGTGTTGCATTTGTAAATGTCTTATTTGAGGTCATAAAAGTATGAATTTTGTGTTGCATTTGGAGGAACTCATCTTATCTAATGATTTGTGTACTAAATCGTCCAGCCAGTTAGAATACTCACCCACCACCATTCCTTATACTGCTGGAAAATATATTAGAATTATTATGTTCTGTGGGATTTAATTACCTGAGGTTAGTTTAATCAATACAAAAACTGAATGGACAATGTCAACTGCTTTAAGAATCTGATACCTGATATTTGATTATTTTGTCATTTCTTCAAATTTTGTCTCCTTTATGTAATATTTTCTCTCTTTTTTTTTCATCGGATTTCACAGATCAATAGAAATTTTTATCAAGATCTCAATACTTCCTTGAACAGCAGACCAGCGTTAGATTCCAAAAATTGTAAGTTGGCTTTCAATTTTGCAGTTATTTTCATCTTGATCAATGTTAAATTATTTCTGTTGTTGTAGGCCATATCTTCTCAGCCCCCACTGTATGCTTCCCATTAAGTCCAGCTTTAGACTAACTAAGGATTCATTTCAAAAGACACATTCCATGGGGGTATTGCATTTTTTTTCTTGATAAACTCCACCCCCCCCACTCCCTAACTCACATAGAATCAAACCAACACAGATAGTACAAACTTTGCTGTTATCAGATTGAAACATAAAGTAACTGTCCTAGAAGCAGCATTGTGAGCTAAAATGTATTGCACAGCCGTCTCATACTTTTCTTAACATCTTTGAAGTACAAAACCTTTATAGAGATTAATGATGAGCTTCAAAACTCCTGGGCTCCCCAATTGTGCTTCAGATTTGCGACTGACAACCAAATTAATTGTACACATCCGTGACATGTCGGTACTAGATGCAGAGGCGTATTGTTTGTTAATTATTCTTTACACAAAAGTGTCAGTTCTTTAAGGTGATTTTCTATTTTGCATAATTTTATAGATCCAATGCCTTGGAATGTCAATGTTCCAGCATCAGATGTGGATTCCTATGTGAACAGAGAAAATATCAGGTTGAAGGATCTACTTGAGAAGGTAACATAGTTTACCCCTCCCCCTCCCCACACCCACTTATTACCACTGGACCGATCTTTGTATGATTTGAAAAAATGTAACATTTAAATGCTGAATTTCTTCATTGTCATTGAAACTGTTTAACTTTAAAAACCAAAATAAAAACCAAAACATAAAAATAAGCAAAAACTGCTTCAATGAAACATTTGGATACATTGATGTTGCAATTGATGATACATTGATGTAGCATGAAGTTGAAATTTATGAAATTTTTTTTTTCAAAGATGTCTGAGAGGGAAAACAGAGAACCATGAAACCTATTTTGTACAACAACGACATTAAGTCACTTTAGTTAGGAAAAGACACTTTTCAAATTGTAGTCTCTGTTGTCATATCCATACTTCACCAGCAACTTTCAAGAGGTTCTACTTTTATATTCTTCTACAAGAATAGTTGAGATGTAAACTTGTATTTGAGATGTAAACAGAGGAATTATCTAAAGATCATGGTACAGTTTTCTCTCAATTCCTATATTCTGTTCTCAAAATTCTGATAGTGGTGTCTTAATCTGTAGTAAAACTGAAACATCAAGCAGGTATGATGGCCAGACTAAAAATTTATACCTGTGAGTTATTCTTTTGAACTTAAAATGCTAATATCTTTGAAACTATTATAGCAACTTTTGTCGTTGTGTTTGCTTGGTTACTTGTGAACTAGTTTAATACTTCACCAGAACTAAACATTGCAAATTGTTAACAGATTACAGACAAAATTGAAGCAGTGTAAGAGAGGAGGAGATTTCAACGTAATTTATTCCTACGAAAATATTTCTCAAGTCTCTCGAAACAAACGCTCGAATCTGTTGCGTTAATCTTTAGGAATCCAGGAAGAGGCAGGAGGTAGAAGAGAGGTACACTACAGGCATGAAAGAGATGAAGGAAGAATTAAATCAGTTGAGGAAACTGATAGAGAAAGATGAAGATGCCAAGGTATGTAGATAGACAATCGTCAGACTGGATGAGATAGTGTAGCACATAGGCCATTAGACTGCAGCCTCTGAAGGAACAAAAGAAAAAGAAGAGAATAAATATATATATAAATGTATATATATATATA
>JAIPMN010020470.1:0-11723 GCA_020650975.1 Apostichopus californicus | reverse complement strand
CTGGATGCACTCGGGCTCCGCCCTCGTGCATCGCTTGCATTATCCCCCGATCGTGCATTAATCCTGTGAGTAACGCACGCTAGACCGTTGATTAACCCCTTATTGTTGAATGTTTTGATGTAGGAAGAACAGAGATAAGCCTTCTTCTGTCTTACATACTACTTGTATTTACTTTCTTAAACATGATTTTCTGAAAATTGTTGAGACCAACACAAAATTCAACCATTACTGTCAAACACTGTCTTTATATTAATGTCAAATATTTCAAATTATCCTTACTTATTAAATGAACTTTAATATTTGAAAAAAAATCAAATCAGTGACCGACCTGAGGATTGTAATCCTGACTTCACTCGTTTCAACGTTTGACGTTACTTCTGGCAAATAATTTCTCAGATTTTTTCGAATTTGTTTATTTTATTTCCCATCAGTTTTTCCATTGTTTATTTTACTCATCAAATGGACCCTTCGACAGATAATTGGATGACCTACTTTAGATGCAAAACAGTGTGAAAATAAAATAAAATAAAACTTGTTTTACAAATCCATGGCATATCGTACCAAGCTTGTATCACAGTGCGGTTATTGTGAAGTATCGGACCAGTTACTACTCCTGAGGAACGGAAAAGTCTAAATATGCGCTCAGCTTATTGGAGAAACTATACTTATACACATCCATTATTCTAGGCAAAACGTGTCCGTGGACTTTTAAGATCCCAAGGTTTATTTCTCGATTACAAATCTAACCCTCTTCTGTAAGTGTCACCCTATGTAAGCGTTGCTCCCGATCAGCATCTCACCAGCTAAACCAGATGAAGGGAGACAATTGTACAAAACAGCTCTTGTGACTATTCTGTACCATCGAAGAATAATACTTGGTACTCCTTCTTACTATCCATGACCATTCATTTCCTTTGGCTCCCCGGCTCTGGATAGCAAATCCGTCTGCCTATTTGTAAGGGGTCTTTAATAGCAAACGTGGTTTTAGTTCATGAGCACTTCCAACTGAACTAGGGGTCTTTATAAGTAAACGTGGTTTTAGTTCATGAGCACTTCCAACTGAACTAAACGAGCATTGGTGTCTCCTGGTAACCTGTATGGCAACATGCCAGCAAATGTGATCAGTGACTTGGCTTGCATTCTCAGGCTTGATTGATGCTGTGGAAGGGGAAAAAAATAAACACAAAAATGTCATGTGGGTATAAAGCAATGAATGGACGTTTACTATAGGAGTTTAAAAATCCGCCTTAGTCTTGCAAAACATCCATTATCAAAGTAACTGAATGTTTGTAAGCCCAAGTAGCACTGAAGCGCTTTTTAGCCACACTTCTTTTTTCTCTTGCTCAAATCATATTTTTAAAAACTGCTGGCTATATAATATCATTGAATATATGAGCAGCAAAATAGCAGCACATAAGAAAACATTGGTCAAACGTCAGGAATTTCTGAGCTGGCGAAACATGACAAACGTGTCCTCTTTGCATTCCGTTATGAGCAAACTTTCATATGCAGGTACTCTTTTGTCCAAGAAAGAATTGAAGCCTTGGGACCTTTACTGGAATGTTAAACTTACATCATACTGGGAACATATAACTCTGACATTCCACAATTGAGAGGGAAAATTGCAGTTAAAGACAGGGAAATACACTGAGAGCAGCATCTTACAGCAGTGACTGATCTTATCAAAACTTACAAACCGCTTCATAGAAGTTTTTGTGATAAGCCTTCGGTAATTACTTGAAATATATTCGTAGGAAGGTATTGGGAAAGAAAGAAATAAACATAAATGATACCCAATTCCCATTCATAATTTCATCCTTCAATCAGATAACCAATTCACTGTGTGTGTGTAGCTTACCCTTTCTTTACCCCCGTCCTCTGGCCGTGATCCAAGCCTACCTCTGGGACTCTGAGTGGTACTTGAACGAATCGAACGGTACTTGGAGCAGAGGATGTTCATCGTGGCAAGTAAAATATCCGGCAGATTCCGACGAATCTTGAGTATTTTAGAAAAGAGAGGAAAGAAAAGGAAGTTGCTATAATATCATGTTTACCAATTATTTTGGGGAGTTAACAATACTTTCACTCATTATCTTATACTATTCCCACCAGCAACTGAAGCCAAATTAATACTCATTCAGTGTATTGACTTTTCTCCCTCCACCATCCAGTTTAAAACTCTAGGGTGAACACCAAATGGTAAAAGACTTGCTGCCTAAAATTTTGAAATTCAGTTCTGATCATTCACTGCTGATTTTTCATACATTACAGCCACTTCCTTTAGCCCACATTGATTACCAACCTTGGGAAAAGAAAAAAAAATTTACTGCCTAGGAGAACATATTTTGAAAACTATACATTTTGATCACTTGAGTTTGTATAGCCTTTTGTATACAGAATAAATGCAACACTGGCCAACTTTCCATAAGCCCACTTCACTGTGAGTTACGTACTTTCATAGAGCTGGACGGTCATCTAGACAGATGAAAAGACGTTCAAGAATACAAAAACATCGGTCACTCACCTCGTCTGTGTACTGCTTAAAACTTGTTACTCGATCGTCCACAGTGTCACGTGTTAAGGCTATTACTTGGAGTCTGTTGATTGTCTGAAAAAGAAAACAAACTTTTTAAAGGTCTAGGGACACCTATAAACAATATTGTCCCAACCACTCTAAATAGGCATTAGAAAATCAAAAACATAGCTGCAACTCCCATCAATATGTATCAAAGATTGACCATTTTACAAGTCTTTTCTCAGTTCTAGAAGTCACATTGTTCATTAAAAGATTAATAAAGCCAAGAATTGAAAGTGATCTCAAATGATGGTTCAAACCCAGGAATTCTCTGGACACCAACTTAAACTGTAACTATATGTAGCTCTATACCATCGCATGATTTATGTTTCATATAAATTATTATGATTAAGAAAAAGAAAAAAAAGACAGAAATTGCCAAGGAAAATTGGCGAATGCTAATGTACTGCTCAATCTTAAAATTGGGGACTCCTTCAAAAAATGAACTAAAAAAATACCAAAAGGAAACTTAAAAGTAACGAATATGCTAAAAGTTTCAGATATTTGATTTTACCATGATGACACAGACAAAGGCATGAAGTAAAGTTTTTTAAATTTTGCATTGATCCTTTTTTGAATGTTGTACACATTAATCAGCATATACCCCTACAAACAGGAATAATGATAGGTGGTTTGATGAACTATCAACAGCTATGAAATAATACCTAGCCTGCAATCAATTTACATTGGATCCTTTGAACTATCAACAGGTATGAAATAATACCTAGTCTGCTATCACTTTATGTTGGATCCTTTGAACTATCAACAGTTATGAAATAATACCTAGTCTGCTATCACTTTACATTGGATCCTTTGAACTATCAACAGGTATGAAATAATACATAGCCTGCTATCACTTTATGTTGGATCCTTTGAACTCTACATTTTCATTAGTTTGCAATAATAGTTTCCACCTCACAATATGGCTTCAAGAATAATTTAATATAAAGTTGGTTATTTGCAGGGATATCAAGAGCTAGTTGGGTGTAATGACAACTATATCACTGGCTCCCCTTATTGAAGTCTTCATTTTGGCATTGGTATATTTTGAAAATGAGACTTCATTATTTTTTGTCTCATTTAACAAGGCCACCTAATTGACTCTGTGCCCCCACCCCCCCCCCCTCCATCAGGCCTATTTTCCTAAGATGTGAACCCAGTCTGACGCGGATGAAGACTTACTTCTAGAGCCTGGTCGTGTTCCTGAGCGTGGTACTGGTCGAAGAAGGTCATCAGGTCGAGGAGGAGATAGAAGGAACGGGTGTTGGCCCTGCTTCCAGTCACAGCTTGCATCTGGTACCTCTCCGCAAGGGCGACTGCTTGCCTCCGAAGGCGATCTCTCTTGGACTGAGGAGTCATCGCCATGGAAACCAAAGGACTCAGCAGACGGTTCATTATCTCCAATACTTTACTGACATTCTGAAAATGAAAGGTTAACAGAGAACTCTCACATTATAAAAGAGAGCAAATGTAAGAATGGTACACCCATCTTAAAGGTATTTCACTTGCAAAGTTCTAGATATTTTCTACACATGTTACTTTTCAATTTCACTTTTTCAGGAGAGAGCAATTTATAAATTATGAATAGTGTATAAATTTCACTAGTTTTCTATTCTTATCTGATTCATGATCATCCAACTCCTGACCAACACCTTTTTATACTCTTACCCAAAGATATATCTTAATTTGTATTTTTCATTCTCTTATTTTTATATTTATCTATTTATTATTTTTTGTCTACTAATCCCCTTAAATCTATCTCTTTGTGTTCACCATGCTCATTAACCTGTCTGTATTCTGTGTGTGTTTTTGTCCCTTCTGTTACTGTTACTTGTCATTTAGCCTTTGAAGAAGATCCTGCTAGGATTGAAACGTCAGGCCAACTTACTTTTACACATTTTTATATTTACAATACCAAAGTAAAATACACCATTCATAGACTCACCCCTCCGAGATCATACAATTTAACCGCTTCTTCAAACAGTCCTTTGTTTTCTGTGTCGTCTGCCACTGTCTCTATCACGTTCTGAGTATCCACCCCAAATTTATCGATGGCGCCCTGTCTCCGAGACCCGTCTGCCTCTCTCCTCCCTAGTAAAGTTTCAAACTCTCTGGTCTCCACCACAAGCTCACTGAGGCATTTCACAAAGTAGCTCTTTCCGTGAGTGTCATGAATATTTCTGAAGGTTTGAGAAAGCAGTTCACAGTTTAACTCTCCTTGTTTTGTTGGTTGATCTAGCAATTAGGCTGCTTAAGATTCTGGGTACAGATATGAATAACATTTTAGCTAATAAGGTTCATGGACAAGATGGGTATGTTATTTCGTTTACGAGATAAACCATCAACTTTATTGGCCTATTTTGTGCACAGATTGAAGTGTTATCGTACAGGAATAGCACTTTCCCATGTTAGTACTACTGACACTCACAAGTGCCAAATGTACAAAAGGATAATTAATTTGCGTTGGCGACCCTACTACCACAGAAATAAATAAGTTAACCATCATCTTAGAGAGATTTGGCAGATTATCCAAGTCTCAGTAAATGTGACTGCAATATTTATCTCAAAAGATTAATACATAATCTGGGTGGCATCTTACAACAGTTGAAGTTTCTTCCACAAGGTTCAATATTTATGAATTCTCTACTGATGTTGGGAGTAAATGCTGACACAAATAGTTAAATAAATGAATGAGTGTGGGTGGAGTGATGTATCGATGGGTTCTGGATCAAGGAAAAAACCAATTGGGCAGCCTTACCTTAGAAGGAAATAATACTGCAAGGCTTCCCTTGAATCTGTAGCCTCAAACTTAGCTGTATACATAATGATGATTCTAGTGTAGTTTAATCTCTGCATAGGGCTGGGATCTTCTGGATTTCTGCTCACTAAAGGATAAAAGGATATATTGAAAATAATATGACTTTAATATTACATTAATATTACAACAAATTATCAAGTATATTTCATCCAAAAATCTCTTCTGGATATTATTGTAATGGAGGGAGAAATTGGTGCAACTATCAACGGTGTTGCCAAGGAAACAGGAGAATGCATGGGCTACAGTGTACAGCGACCTGCATATTTCGCTTGTACTTCTATATACCTGTTTCTAACAAATGCTGTTTCCACATCGTCCCATTACTACAATATTGGTATGGTGTGCAGGTGTGAGAAGTTTCTTTAGCTTCATGCCAGACTTCTAACACAGTCTGTAGACTGAGTTGTGTAGTTTTTATTGGGTACAACTGAATATATCATACAAACTGATGAGGGTTGGGAATATATTAACAATATTTTACACAAAACTTCAAGAAAAGTAACATGGGATAACTAAGCTTTTTTTATATGTTACTTATTTTACAATTTTTTTTTATTCAGTTTCTTTCTTTTACAGTTTGTAATAACTTTTCATGAAGGAATGGCAGGAAAATATGGGGGGGGGGGGGTTCTGGGGGAGGAAATATGAAAGAAAGGACTTTAACACACTACAATGATGATCATATGGAGGTGATGAAAAAGTTGCCTAATAAACACATATGTCAATTTAAAAACCACTGGCTGCATGTCAGAAACATGAATGAACATGACAATATTGTTAAATATGTTTGACTTTGATAACTGGTATAAATACTACTATTCTGAGCTTGGCCTCAAATGCATCGTCCTACTTTACTTTATTGGAGACTAGGTCAGACAAATCCACAATTCCATTCTAACAGTCATAAAACTGGCAGAAATACTCACAAATTGGTGTCTGTGTATTTTCTGGTAGAATGAGCAACCCTAACTCATGTAGGGCTATGGCTGCGTGAACGGCATGGCTTCGTAGATTCGAGTCGGTCCGCGACAAGAATTCTATCGCAGCCTCGAATTGAGCTGACAGGAAGAGGACTTTAAAATAGAGGAATGGATTGAGATGGGCGCTGAAGTGAGACTCTCCGTATTCCTCACAGAGGGTGATCTGGAGGGTCTGTAAGGAGAGGTGGTCAGAGGGACTAGAGCTGGGAGTTTTGTCCTGAAAGGACACCTGGCAGAGCTGTGGGTGAGAATAAAATTATTATCCAGTATTAGATCTAAATACTTAATACTCTGGAGGGTCTGTAAAGAGAGGTGGTCCGAGGGACTAGAGCTGGGAGTTTTGTCCTGAAAGGACACCTGGCAGAGCTGTGGGAGAGAAAACATAATTAATCTAAATACTAAATACTCTAGAGGGTCTGTAAGGAGAGGTGGTCCGAGGGACTAGAGCTGGGAGTTTTGTCCTGAAAGGAAACCTGGCAGAGCTGTAGGAGAGAATTATAATTATCCGGTATTTGATCGACTAAAGTATTGTCAAATATTCAGAGTAAAATACTTCACAATGATCAGGTGTGTTAGTTTTCATACAAAGGGGTAGAGATCTTGTCTGAATGGGGAAGGGTAGGTGACAAGAATGGTGTTGCCCTACAATTACATAACACTCTCTTCAGCACCATAGGCACCACTGCTCAGGGAATAATGAATCTGGCATTGCATAGCAAAGTACTATGCAAAAATGGGCAAATCGCTCAACAAATGCAAAGATGTATAGGAGTGTTTGTACACAGGTACGTTAGTACTTTGTAAGGAATGTTTTCGATACTTCAGAAGTGCTATACAAGATTCGAGTACTAGATTCTTCACTGTTGCCTACAATGGTTCACTCCTTTGCGTCACACATTGGTGAAGAGCTTTTGAACTTCTACACTAAAAAGTAATGAAATTCAACTAAGCATTTACCGAGTAAAACAAGTGACCTTTTGTAACTGGCAATCCTGGTATGACTGAATCATCCTTAGTTTACAAATTATTTCATAATAGCATCTCCACCATTTTGACTACTGAACAGTTTTTAATACTAGTTTGTGCTGTCCTATTTGTAAGAAGTTTGTAGAAAAATTATAATTAAAAATTCTACTACTTCACTACTAACTGCAAAGGCTGCTATTCCAATTATCTTTTCTTTTAGTTTTAAGAAGTAAGCAAATGACTGTCTTAGTATGGCAAAATGTGACCAAAAAAAAACAATTTTGCTTTTTAAGATGCATTACAGATAAATCATAATAATTCCCAGTTCTTATATAGCGCAACTTACAATAAAGTCTCGCCGCGCTGTACTTAACCCTGGTCATTGGTAACTTGTCACACCTACACACCAAAGTGTGCACAATTCAAACAATCTCTCCTGGGGCACCACAGTGCACCACAGACACATGTCCCCTGGGGACTTCCCATAGGGTGCAGCCACAAACCGGCGCACGCAACTATATTTACAAGTCACCTCGCAAGTCCCCATTTATACTCCTGGGTGAAGAGAGGCAATGGAGATAAAGTGCCTTGCCCAAGGACACAACGCAATGATCTGACCAGGGCTCGAACCTGTAATCCTTAGATTACAAGTCCACTGCCTTAACCACAATGCCCTCACAAAGTAACCAGTGACTACATAGACTGATGGAAATTGAATCAGTTTTATGATATAAAAAAAAAAAAAAGAGGTCATCTCACCTTTAACCAAAGATAGTCCTCTGTCTTGTCGCAAATCTCAACATGGTTATCACTGATGTCACATTTGCCCATGATGCAGTACACAGCTCTGAAATCAAAATGTATATGAAGAAATTAAACTAGAGAATTTAACATTTAAAATATACAGTAAACAGAAACAAATTTTCAGACATTTAAAAAATGATCAAGAATTTTAGCTGTGTTTTCATTGTTAATTCTGATTAGATTAATTCTGATTAGATTATCACATAAAGTCAAATTTTAACATGATTATCGCTGATGTCACATTTACAGCTCTGAAATCAAAATGTAAATAAAAAAATGAAACTAGAGAATTTAACAATTAAAATATAATAGAGTAAACAGAAACAAATTTTTTAGACATTATCAAAAATGATGAAGAATTTTAGCTGTGTTTTCATCGTTAATTCTGATTAGATTATTACATAAAGTCTGTCTGGTTGTGAAAACCAACTCTGCCACTACCTAAGCATGTACCATGGCAAGCCATCGGTAATTAGTCAAAAAAGACAAAGCAAATCAGAACTGAAGGTGAAATAATGGTACTATTTGCAACATACTTTTCCTCAGTAGTGAAATAACAAAACTGGTTCACTTATATTTTAAGCTGGTTTATTTATTTTCTTTATATTTATTGAAGTTCTCTTACCTCTTAAAAGGATCAGAACTGTTTCTGACAGCTCTTCTGTAATGTAACCTCAGCTTAGTTTCTGTTCCTGGAGAGAGCCTGAGGAAACAAAAAAACAAAGGGCACCATTGTTATGGATTTACAAATCACAATAGCGAGAAGAAACATAACATGGAATCTGGACAAACTTTAAGGGTGATGTGAGAAATATTACCAGACTGAAATAATTGAGAGACAACTTGATCACTTCATTCTCTGAATGAAAATGAGGCCAAAAGAATGAAAAGAAGAAGAAAACAAATCAACAAAACAAAAAATCAACAGAGCAAAAAAAGGGGGGGGGGATGAAAAGAGAGAAAAAAGCAAGCCAACCTATAAAGTTTTATTACTTAATAAGTGCATGAGAAAAGCAAATTTGGAGTCTTAGTTCCATTTTCTGAATTGAAACTTGACAAGTCGAGCTAAATAAGCTATGTCAACAGGGACTTTGTACTGGCTAGCATCGAAATCTCTTCTAAAGGTATTTTAAGCGTCACAGTTCCAATGACATTTCAAGTTCATAAATAATTTACCTCCTGTCTTCATTCTCCATGTACTCTTGTAGAAATTCTTCAAACTCTCCTAAATCTTGTCTGTTGATCAAAAGGAAAAATATTAGTTAGATTACCATAAAAAAATATTAATTTTTAAGCTATTTATCATCTGAGACAGTGTCTTTCTAAATTGTTTAAAACTTCTTGATGACTGTTTCACTGATTCAAATCATTTTAAGGTAGCAAATCTGCCCTCCAAGAGGAAGTTTTATTTTCATATATCTTACTTTTGCCACTTTAGAAACAAGCAAACTGTCAATGGCTTCTTACCAAAAGTTGTATTGTCTTCTTGAGGGCAACAATGCTGGTTTAATACTGGTGTCACTAATTTGGTTGTTTATCATAAAATTTGAATTTACACAACCTTGACTTTCTTGAGTGAACATAACTGCAGAATGATACGTTAACGACTTAAAAGTGTCTTTTTGGACAACATTTGGGTACTTTCTATAGCCTATACGATAAACATTGACATGGCCTAAGACAGTGGATCTTGTAGATGGCATTGCTACCCCTAGACTGGAAGTGCTACTACTATAAACTCAAGTGTTGCTGACCCTGCAAGTGACACTGTTACTCTAAAGGTGTTGCACCTACCTTCTTTAATCAAGAGCCTATACTACTATAAATATGACCTGCTAATAAGTTATTCAAGAGTGTCAATATCCCAGTAAAATGTGGCCCTTTGACTAAAAGTGTGCCACTACAACTCAGGCTGGAGCCTCTACAGCCATAAACAGGATAAACTACCACACTATACAAGGGTGTTAATAGCCCCATAATATGGCACTCCTAACCAACAGTGTAAGTACCATGGTAAACACTAAACAGGAGTTTTAAGTACCACTACCCTAGGCATGGGCCATCTCTGCTCTGAATAGGAGGTGCCACTCTGTTTTCAAATCAAATGGCAAGGTTTTAGGTTAGCAATACCCCATATCGTTCTTTAGGTATTTGTGATGATTAGCCTAAGTTAAAGCAACACACGTCATCGCAGACTATGTATGTACACAGGTCGGTTAAGGAAAAGTTGTTTGATAACAGAACCACTTACGAAGCACTTCGTACAGCTGTTGCTATGGCATCCAGATCGCCGCACCTCAGACAGTAGTAAATAATTGGCCAGATCGGAAGATTGTCTACTTCACCATCCTGCAAGAAGAAACAAAAAAAATTTGGAAATGGGTTATTCAAAAAGTTAAAATCATGTCCGTTAATTTTGAAAATTTTGTAAATTGTAATTTAGGTCACATAATTGTTCAGAAATATCTGAGAGCAGATATCTGTGTTTTGGTCAACACTTGTACCAAACCTGTACCTAGATTACTCAAGATAAGTTTGCAATGAACCAAACTAAGAAACTTGACTGATTGATTGATTGATCATATTCCCTATTTACTAGGCAATACAGCTGGCATGGTAATTTGATATTGAACTTGGGTTCCTCTAGTCCAGGCAGCAGGAATGGAAATTTAATATTAATATACAATAATGTATAACTTGGTTACCTCTAGTCCAGGCAGCTGGACTGGTAATTTGATATTGAAATTGGATACCTCTAGTCCAGGCAGTAGGACCATTCATTTAATATTAATATACCATTATGCATTAAATGGATACCTATAGTCCAGGCAGCTGGACTGGTTATTTGATACTGAGCTTGGGTACCTCTACTACAGGCAGTAGGACTATTAAGTTAATATTTATATACAATAATGCATGAAATGGATACCTCTAGTCCAGGCAGCTGGACAGGTTGGTTGATACTGAGCATGGGTACCTCTAGTATAGGCAGTAGGACGATTTATTTAATATTAATATACAATAATGCATGGATACCTCTAGTCCAGGCAGCTGGATTGGTAATTTGATATTGAGCTTGGGTACCTCTAGTATAGGCAGTAGGACGATTAATTTAATATTAATATACAATAATAACGCATTAAATGGATACCTCTAGTCCAGGCAGCTGGATTGGTAATTTGATATTGAGCTTGGGAACCTTTAGTCCAGGCAGTAGGAATAGTAATTTAATGTTAATATACAATAATGTATAATATGGATTCCTCTAGTCCAGGCAACTGGACTGGTAATTTGATACTGAGCATGGGTACCTCTAGTATAGGCAGTAGGACGATTTATTTAATATTAATATGGGCGATTCCGTGAAAACAGGGACATGACGCCAAATTTTCAAAATCATTTCTGCAGCCATTTTTGGCCTCTAATATACTATAAACACATTTAGGGTCTGGGTTATGTACTTTTTTTTCAAACTATACCATGTTCTTCTACCAAAAAATGTGAATATCTGACTAATGTTGATTTTTGAGGGAATATTTGAGGAAATAGTATGGATATTTCAAAGTCTCAGATTTCCATA
>JAIPMN010020467.1:0-19532 GCA_020650975.1 Apostichopus californicus | reverse complement strand
AAAAAAAAAAAAATTTAAGCAAAAAAAAAAAAAAAAAAAATTGATGACGACCTTCTTAAAGGCTTTGATGGTGAAACTTGGCAATCACCAGATTTCCCAGTCGGTCACAAGTTTTACAAACACTAAGTGACATGCCAGCCATACTAAATTGTGCATTTTGTGTCCATTTTTACTGGAAATGTTGCTTATTATGAAGGTCGAAAAATGGATCACATATGGCACCATTTTGCATTTCAGCCCTTCTTCGAAAGCAAAAATTGTCAACCCCTCCCCTTAGACCCACCCCCAGGACGGCGATCATTCATGCCTGACGCCCCGCCCCCCCCCCTATTGGAAAATCCTGGATACGCCCCTGCATATCTGCAGAGGAGTTCATATATAAATATTGTATACTTTTAACGAATCAATTGCACTATTATACATGTTTACCCTGTAACACTTACAGAAATTCACCTTTCACTTTTGTTTCGTTTTTATGTATTTCTATAGGAATGATTTATTCACGCAACGAAATTTGACCGCGTGGAAATTTTGAGTGTTATAAGGAAGTATATAGCTAACTTTGCAAGTAGTTGCAATTCAATGTGAATGATTGTTAACTTCGGGGAGGTCTCGTAATGCATGTAAATAATACTCTGATATACCTAGATATGTTTTAGGTTTTCAATATAGCAGGTGGAGGAATTATCATGCACGAATTCTGCCATATATCTAGCCTAATGTTTATAACTTAACATGACAACCAATAAACGCAATTTGCATAGACCTACAGTAAAATGCATCTTGTCTCGTAATAAGTATATAAGTATAAATATATCATGACAAGTCAGCCGATCACACCGCATGATATCAGACCTGTCAACATGTTCGACCCCAACATAGGGAGAATAACATTTTTCAGGGCCAAAAAAAGAGGGAGAACAAGGGGAAAATAGGGAGGTTGGTAATTTTCAACTGAAATGATATAAATACTCCTAAATAAGTATAGTCTACTTATGCAATACAGTGAGAGAATCATCCAATCAGTGTTTCTTGTTGTAGTTTACAGCAGCTCGCTTCGCTTTCTCCAGGGTTCTTTAGTAGGCTTCCATTTGAAACAGGGAACAGTGGACTCTGGGTACTGTGACTTCATAGCTAATATGCTAGATAGAGTCCCATCAAGCTTGAGACTTGACCGACTGTCTGTCTTGTTCTTGCGAACTACACTGCAGAATAGCCTTTCCTGTTCAGCGTTACTGTGGGGAATTACTAAGCATAGGACTAATTGTTGGCTATTTTCAGAAATGTCGCAAGTGTAGAACATAAAAAACCGGGAGAATAGAATATGAAACCGGGAGGCCGGGAGATTCGGGTAAAATCCGGGAGTCTCCCGGTAAAACCGGGAGAGTTGACGTGTATGTGATATGATACAGCATTAACACATTTCGCGGAATGGGTTCACAAAGGATTTGGAGACTTTACAGTAAAAGTCTACCTGTATATACTATGAATCACATTTTGCTCCATACCTGATCTATACCAGAATATTACCAAAACG
The DNA here is from genome assembly GCA_020650975.1 of Apostichopus californicus. Taxonomy (NCBI): domain Eukaryota; kingdom Metazoa; phylum Echinodermata; class Holothuroidea; order Aspidochirotida; family Stichopodidae; genus Apostichopus; species Apostichopus californicus. The sequence continues at coordinate 17,995 of JAIPMN010020467.1, read as the reverse complement.
TGACGATATAAACGTGGTCTGTCAGTCCCGGATTGAATCAACCTGTATTTTACGATGAATCGTTAAGGAATCGCGGTCTAGATATTATGCAGAGGAAGTAAATTTGTTATAAGGGAAACACTCCGAAGCATTTCCTTCAAGAATTTACTTCCATTTGTAAGACGCAAGTAAACAAGAAACATAAATGAATACAAAGGAGCCATGATATTTTCGGATTGCATATGTTGACCATAAGCTGACGAGGCATTCGAAATTGCAAAAAATACATCATAAACTGAAAGGAGATCCAAACCTACTTAAAATAGAGTAATAAAGGAAGGTTACCGAGTGAATTCCAATCACATTTTGGTCCTCGTAGCCGGTGTAGGTGCTAAGTAACAATGATAAGTTTCATGCTAATATACATTAGTTTGCAAATTGGACTGTCTGAGACCATCCGTGAGATAAAACGATCGCAAGAAATCATCCGCGTAAGACTGAAATTCTAGACTAAGGAGCACATTAAAAAAGTAACAGATAACATTATCTGATATATACAAAAAACAACGCAACACTATATCATCATACATATAACCATATTTAAAATGTTTAGCTTATATGCCTTTAAAATGTTGCAGAGTTAAAATGTTTAAAATGTTTTTGACAATTCATAATCATGGACGTTATATATGAATCTAAGAGACTGACTTCGGTCAGCTTGCTGCTTTGATAAGCCAATGATGGCTTCTTCGCGAGTTCCTGCTTGCAGGAGGATCTAATAAACTTACAAATGGGATTCCGTATAGTTTATATCTTCCTTAGTGTCAATTCATGTAATTATTTTATTTTTTAAACTAAAGTTGCTAGATCAGACAACTTTCGGTATTTCCCGATGCTCGCAAACTGCGCTGCCGTGTAATAGGTGTTCTGCGAATAAATGTCTTCCCCATTAGCTTCTGCCACATCATTGTAGTGTGGTATTCCTGGTTGACGGGAGGGAGGATTAACTTTACTTGATCTGGTTTCCCCGATTCTCTCTCCTGTATATTCCTGTCTTCCTGTATTTAATGCCTCCATTATGATGTAATCTGTTCAGCAAGAAAACGATGATCGCATTTTTCAATATATTTGTAATTTTTATAAATTATACAACAAACAATTCTTTAAACAGAATGAAAACAAGTCTGTTAAAAGGCGCTGAAAACAAAATGGCGTCAAGAAATTAAAGCACTTGTGATATATGTGAACGGAAGTAACAATGTGATTTGATTGAAAGTATAAAAAGAAATTTCATTATAATAAGAAGTTTCAATGGACTTATTACAGTAATGTTAACCTTTCAAAGCAAAAACTTACTCTTCTTTAGCTTAGCGAAGAGGAGATTTAACTTGCATTAAGTCGTATTTTGTACGTGACCCGCCCTGCGGTAATCTAAACGTCACGGCCAAACCGCACGACCCAACCAGCCCACTCTGACAAACAAAACTCAAGTCAAGCGAGCCAAAAAAAGCAAGTACGCCCACCGACCAACAGAGACAAACCCCCAACCACCCACTAGAACATTCAACAAACCACAAAATGACGACCAGCACGCAGCGAAACAAAACACCCTCTCCAGCACACCAGCGTCCAAAACAGATAAACGGCGAAAATCGCCTTCAACCTGAAAGGCGAATGTCACACTTCACCGTCTCCAGGACTGCCTGCCAACTGGCAATTTTCCCCTAAAAACTATATCACATCTATTCCTCCAAATATTTTTTTTTATAAAATGTCTATAGTTCCACCCCCTCACATACACTATCAATTTCAAATGAAAGACAGCGTATATTTGATAAGTTATTGCAATTTTTGTTGGAGTAAAGTCAACAGTAACAAGAATATTTACAGACCTTCAAAGTCAGAGGAAGCAGAAGCATCAGCTTTTCCACTGCTTTGTCGTTTCTGCTGCTCATGTAGATAAGTTTGACTGCTCTGTCGATAATGCTGCTCCTGTAGATAAGGGGTTTGACTGGTCTGTCGTTTATAAATCTCCGATTGATAGTCTAGCATAGTTTGTCGTTGATATTTCTCCACTTGATGTGCTAGACTCGCCTGTCGTTTGCACATCACATAACACATAATCCAGGTCACTAGGGGTTGAACTATAGCGACCATAACAAGAATGATAACTCCGGTAATAATCACACTTTTTGGTAAATCCTCCATATACCAGTTAAAACCTGCAGATGGAGAGATATTACGTAACGATATTTACATTCGGGTTATTGGAAATGACATAAAAATACTTCTAATGCAATTATCGTTAACGTCTGATGATAATTGATCCTTAATTATTATATTATAAATGATACTATTACAAAATATTGCAATACAGCATGGTAGTAAAGAGACTTTACAGCTTTGTTGAAAATGAACAGTTTATAGCACGTTGGAGCACTGTTATGGACGAACAATTTTATTAATATTATATCCACATTTCTAGTGATAAAGTGCAAATAATATTCAACAAACCGGTTGTTGATGATCCGGAAGTTGATGATGAGGAAATTGATGATGCCATTTCTGTTTTGAAAGATAAGAAGAGACAATCATGATCTATGTTACCTTTATACCGCATTGTAGCCAAATTTATTCTTAGTAAGTATGTTGGTAGATCTTGTTACGTCATTATAAATGGTCGCAGTAATTTACATGTTTAAGTATTAATAAACTAACACTCCTAACAAGATAAATAAAATGGTTGTCATATCGTGATTCAGAAGACATTAAACGGTGTAGAAAAAAATTGTAAGCCCCTTTTTCCTTCAAAACTGAAGTTTCTGATGACGATATGATTATAATATTTAGCGAGGACATTAAATTACCGATTAACCGTTCTACGTATATTTAGTCATACAAATAAATATACAGATATAAATGTGGTATACAATTCATATTGCACAATGATAACAATAACATCAGCAACTAACCGGCGTTATTCGTCTGTTTCCGTGTATTTGACAGAACGGTTAATCGCTTTGTTGGTTCAGTTTCTTGGAAAGAGTCTTGGAAAGAATAAAGAAAGTACAAAATATCATTTAATAGTAAATGCTGAAGTAGATTTCAGGCATACGTTATGTCTCATGGGCCTGACTGTAATTAATTCACCATACCAACACAAATGTACGCGTGCATAAGATTCATTGCAACCATCAAACATTGTACCTCTGTTTCAGCCATTTCGTTTGAGCAGTTAGTTCTAGTTCCCTATTTCGCCGTTGGAAAAACTTCAATAACAACATCGTCATTGGTCAAGAGTTTCACTGTGTCCTTATTGTTCATCCTTTATTCTTAATACTAGTGATTCATTGATTAACTCATGACAATTATTCCATATGAAGAACTTACAACGAGATAATTTGATCGTCACCACATTAATGGACAAGGACTATTTTATAACAAAATATATTTAACACTTCACGAGTCTGGAGGAAAGTGTTTTAGACATGTTGCCATGCCTGATATATACACTCAACTCTATTTCACATCAAGTTCTTTTTCACATCAAGTTCTTTTTCACATCAAGTTCTTTTTCACATCAAGTTCTTTTTCACATCAAGTTCTTTTTCACATCAAGTTCTTTTTCACTGAACAACTGAACAACTGAACCACTGAACCACTGAACAAACTCACCAGCAGGTACGTCCTTTGCCATCTCTGTTAGTTCTTCTGCTGTCCATACTGTCACAGGAAAGAAGAATAAGAATGGATTACAAGAATCAGACCGCAGAGAACACGAAATACTGACAACAAGATAAAGGATCTTGAAGGATCTTGAAAATACAAGAATTCCTGAAGTGAAGACAATAATTCAGTCCACGCATTCTAGATTAACTAAGTTCTGGTTCAAAGTAAAATACACTTACACTATCATTACTGTGTATTGGTTTTGGTCGTATTCAAAGAGAAATAAGATATGTTATTATTCATGTTGGTTGTTAGGTTCCTTAAAATAAGTTGTATTATCCGCTTATCATTATCTTCTTATGGATGTTGTAATCCTTCGATGTAACAATTTTAAAAACTGAAATTTCCTTATTTTCCAAATAAATCCAACTGTAAATTTTAGTCATACTTTAGGTTCGTGATCAAGCAAAGCCTATCATATGCTGGTCTACAGAAGTAAAACTCCTCTATAAATTTGTCCCGAGGTCGATTAAAGTGCTGTGACGGTCACTTTGTGTTACCGCAGCCCCAAATGGAATGGCTTTTGAATAACACAGGATTGACTTACGAGAATCAGCATTATGCGTGGTGATATTGCCAGAAATGGTTACTTAAGTAGGAAGAAAAGAGAAAAGAATAGGAATAGGAATGAATTTATAAATCTTGTACAGTATGAATTAAGAACGTTCATTATCCATGAACAATTATGGAAAATCTGTAATTTTGTAAAGTAATTTTGGATCGTACACAGTTAGCCACATGAACACTTCATTACAGCCAGTTATTACGAAATAGCCGAATAGTCCAAAGACGTTGCGAAGAGACGAATTATGGCGATTATTAACATAATTATGTGTTAATTACAGATTAGTTTCGTTGACGGCAATTTTTAATTGAAGGAACGAATAACTTATGGAGAGATATTAAAGTTTGTTTGATTACTTTTTTCGCCGTTCATAGACTAGTCAATAACGTTTAAAAATCTTCAAACAATAAAAATCGAAAAGTCAATGATAGTGTATGGAATAAATCTTTTTAAAGTTTTTGAATCGAGAGAAATGGAGTGCTCATTTTTAACCAAAAGTTTCATTATGTACCTGGAGTATACGTTGCTGCTATCGAAGAAATAAAAACATGAAGCAGTAGTAGTTTTACAGACATTTTGAATGAGCGGCCTGCCCCTGATTGTAAAATCCGTCCGTACCAATGCATCCTTTCTTCACACTTGTTAATCATCTGGTAGTTGATGAACCTATATTGTATAACACAGAGAACAATTTGATAACTATTAAACTACGTTTAACGTGATCAGCGGAATCCAATACGTCAAGGCCTGAAAGACAATAACTACCAAACCTTACCGGCACAGTTACTTAACCATCAGCAACAAACAATTTCCCCACACACCCCACACTATATTGCATCTAATACGCCCAGACATGTTTCTGAATTAAAAGCGATACGAACAATTATTGTTAATTTGGTGTAGGTTACACGTCTTTACGTACGTCTCAGTGCTTCTGTGTGAGGAAGAAAAAATATGCCATATCATGTTTACCCAATAATTCGACCATGTCGAAATATTAATATCATATTATTCCAAATTAGAATAGAAATATTGTGATAATATTCGTCATTTCGAAGGACGAGTCGAATTTCAAGATATAATTGTCGAAGTTGCTAGAAAAGAGTCGAAAGTTTGGAAAAAAAGTAAAATTTCCAAATGAAACTGGGGAAAAGTTAAGGAATGCGACATTTTGAGATAACCGTTGTCAAAATATTGACTTTCTGTATTTAAAGAAGTGAAGACAATAGTCGGCTTCTTCAGAGAAATGAGAAAAATTTGGCTATAGCAGTTTGAATTTCGAGAAGAAATTCCAGTAGAAAACGTCAGTTGAAATACAAAATTGTCTGGAAAAAATTGAAACCAAATACTCCGAATTCTTCTGATCAAGAGTGCAATTTTTATATCCCAAATCGGCCACTGTATCACATTAATATAACATTTTCTTCAGTGGCGAAGGTTTCCAAAGTGGCCACCACTCTTACTCCTTCTCAACACGTTGTGATAGCTTTATATTCTTCTGTCAGCACATTATGAAAGAGCAAGAAGATGCTTGGTTTCAGTCAAATCTAGATCGTTAAAGATCGCATTTTATTTCAGTGTCTTTCCGTGTTCTAATCTCACCCTATATATGCTTAACGTGTGCTTTTTACGTGCAAAGAGAACGGACACGGACCAAAGGTCAACAAACCCCCCCCCCAAAAAAAACAAAAAAAAAAACAATCCCAGTCTGTACGCTTATCGCCAGTCAGTATGCTCATACCTCCATGGTATGCTTAACGTAATATATGCAATGTATTGTTTCGTGGGAGGGTCGATCCTTGGGAACTGGTACTTGCCGCGGTGAAAAGGGACCTACGCATCCAAATGGAGGCCGATTGTCACCCGGCGGCTTGTCTGTGTTCGGGGTATGGGGGACCGTGCTGACCGTTTGAACTTATGTAGAAGTTTCGTGTTTGGTTCGTTGTAGGAGGGGGGGGGGTGGGCGGGTTGGTTGGGGCGGTTCAGGTAGGTGTGTGGTTTCAGCTGCGGATCACGTGAAAAGCAAGCTCAACGTTGTTGTTCTTGGGCATGCGTTTGACTTGAGTACTGTTGTTGTAGTACAAAGAAGTGCTCAATAATATTCAGCTTTACCTATCTTTTTGATATAGGGTCTATATATTTATAAATAAATATTTGTCGGTATATCCGATAATTCAACCAGCTAACGTGACAGGTTTTCTCAGACTGTGGTTTACAGTCTCACATTCTCAGACATTTACGAAAAATTGGGTTTCGAATCGAATCTTGGATGATCGAATCTTGGATGATCGAATCTTGGATGATCGAATCCTAGATTAATTGATCAAGTATATCTACGTTTGTATCATTTCAGTTGCATATGATATGTTACATTTTTCAGGTAATGTTATGTACTTCTGTAAATACCAAACTTACGACAAGCAATATGAAGCCAATGTTTTATTCTGGATGCACACGATTACATATTTGCCAAGCCATCCAGAACGTAATGGAATACAATTAAACTTAATCTAAGCATCTTGGTTACTTCCAATTCACAAGGACAATTTTGGATCCATCTTAACTGTAGTTTGTGATAAAATCCGTTAATTCCTTGGTCACATTTAATTAGGTATGGCATAAAAGTGACTAACCACTGACCATATTCACATGATTCGATTGTATTCACATATCTGATTTGCATAACTGTACAGCTATAACGTATTAATGTTGTTATTCGATAGTATAATTAAGTATAATTAAGGACATAACTTTACTTAGTTAAAAAACATGTTAAGCAATATATATAATCCAAACAATGAATGTTAACGATTGTAAATAAAGATATCTGTCTACCTACCGGGATACGTGGTTTTCGCTGAGAAACACATGAACAGCAGTTCAAAAAACTTGCACGGATATTATGTTGGCTTTGCGTTACATGGAACCTTTATGTATAAATGGATTCAATAAATCATCAAACGATTAAAGAATGATTCTTTGTCGTACTTGAAAATAAGCCTTTGTTAATCTATCAATCATTTGTCATTACAAGTACCATCGTGGTTTCCATTGCTACTTTACACAGGTCAATGTCTCACCCCTTTCCTTTTGTTTTCGGTTAAAATTTCACTTTGCAAACCCTGATCCACACAACACTCGTTATTTATTTGTTTTGAAAATATTTTCAAAAGGCACTGTGAAGTGCTATATTTGTTTCTCTTTATTAGCATGTCAATAGATTAGATATGCCTTGGATATGCACCAGTATAACTATATATATAATTGTCAAAGTCGAATGGAAATATTGGCCTTTTTGTTCTGTCCATTAAGTCATGAGATTCGTAGTTAATGTTACGTTGTATTCAAGTCTCTTCTTTATGTAAACAACGTTTAACACTTATTCGGTTGATTGGACTACTTCGTAGTTATTCTATATCAGTTCATTATTCATCGGTCTGTCGGTAAAGTTACTGTCTACAGTTACTCGATCCAAATTGTCTGGAGTAAAATGTAAAATAATAACTCTTTCCGTCTTTATTAATATGAGATATTCGGTTCTGGTAATTCCCACGTCACACATAGTTCACATTGTCCCTGCTGTTTCCCATCTGTCTTCGTAATAGGTTGTGACTTCATCGTGACATAGCCTGCAATCAAACCATAACATATACTACGTGCATGGTAAAATAAAAGTAACTTTGCAAACGAAATGGCCTTATGAAACAGCTACGCTAGTCCTTTGTGTTGTGTTTGGTTACTTAACTATACACTATGTTACATAATCAAACTTTGATTGACTGTATCAACGTTATAGGCATTGGCAATTGTGTTTTAGTCAATGGTGGTTTGCATGTTAACGTAATTCCATCAATGACGTTACTAAGATGTTACCAAGGCATTAACCGTCGGTTTTTACCTTTGTTATCACACATACTAGCCAGTCAAAAGCAACTATGTTGCCCAGATTTGAAAGGCATAACAGGATTGACAAGGACAGCTGATATTGGATCCATCATTGTTGATATATGTTGGTTGGATGTTGTAGGAAACCATTTTGACAATATCATATCAGTCACGTCTTACTGTGTGCATCTTTTCATTATGTTCATCGATATAAGCAAGCATCTTACAACTACAGTATTGGTATGTTACATGTTTCTAATATACTATGCATAAGACATGACAAGAGCATGACCGATGCCTCATATGCATGTGTTTATTCTCAACGTCATTATAAAATTATTCATCTCTAGTTGTAAACAATTAGTGATATTGTATTGAAAATTGAAGGGAACATCGAACTCATCAAGTTTGTAACGATAACAAACCTTTACGAGTTTTGTACTCATGTTTTTGATTATTAGCCATATTCTTCATCAGACTTTCTTGTACTTAATCTTGAATTCTTGTGAAATAGCTGCGAAGAAATAAGATAACAACGTAACGATACAGTGGAAGGTATGCCATTTATTTTGTAGGTACAAAAACAGTTACATTATTGTATTCCGGTTTAGGTTTTAATTTATTGCTTCTAAATCTTTAATTCAATGCATATAGGATGTCTCTCACTCTTGAGAATAAAAATGTAATTGAATGAATATTATATGTTCCTTCAGTCGTTTACTTTGTTGCGTTTTACATGAAGTTAATTGATTGCGTCTTTATATGTACCTGATCCGTGAGGCTAAACATATGTACTTCAATGCGTCTAACTTCCTGGATCGTGAGGCTAAATGTCAACTTGAACGCTTCTTATATGTACCTGGTCCGTGAGGCTAAACGTATTTACTTCATTGCGTCTATATTCCTGGTCATTGAACCATGTTTCATTTATTTGTCTCTGTCACAAATTACGAGTAGGCATAATGCTTTCAACGCGTTTACAACTACTACACGTCCAGCATTACACCAAAAACAATACTTTGTATTGAAACTAATAATATTGACGTCATAAACCACTTTAATAATGTAGTGATAGTACAACAATATCTGAATTACTTGCATAATCCGTAAAAGTACACACCCGAGGATGGACAAATGTAGAACCTACTGCGCTAGTTGTATGGATTGTGTATTACACAACCATGAACAATTTCTGATAAATTATTAGACTGCTGTTACCAACTTCATGATAAACATGTTTGACTACCGTCACCAACTTCATGATCAACGTAATTAGACTGCTTTAGTAACTTCATGATCAATATAAATAGACTGATGTAACCACCTTCATGATAACTGCAATTATACTGCTGTAATCAAATTCATGATAAATGGAACTAGACTGCTGTTACCAACTTCATGATAGATGTCATTAGACTGCTGTAACTATCTCCATGATATGTGATAGACTGTTGTAACCACCTTCATGATAACTGCAATTATACTGCTGTAATCAAATTCATGATAAATGGAACTAGACTGCTGTTACCAACTTCATGATAGATGTCATTAGACTGCTGTAACTATCTCCATGATATGTGATAGACTGTTGTAACCACCTTCATGATAACTGCAATTATACTGCTGTAATCAAATTCATGATAAATGGAACTAGACTGCTGTTACCAACTTCATGATAGATGTCATTAGACTGCTGTAACCATCTTCATGATAAATGTAATCAGACTGCAGTCAACAACTTCATGATAAACATATTATACTTCATTCACCAACTTCATGATAAATACATTAGATTACTGTCACCAACTTCATGATATGTGATAGACTGTTGTAACCACCTTCATGATAACTGCAATTATTATACTGCTGTAATCAAATTCATGATAAATGGAACTAGACTGCTGTTACCAACTTCATGGTAGATGTCATTAGACTGCTGTAACCATCTTCATGATAAATGTAATCAGATGGCAGTCAACAACTTCATGATAAACATATTATACTTCATTCACCAATTTCATGATAAATAAATTAGATTACTGTCACCAACTTCATGATATGTGTATTAGACAACTTTCACCAACATCACGATGCTTTGCAGACTAAACCTCAAGCACATTAGTTAACATACAGCAGACGTCCACGTTACACGAAAGTCCCACCATGATCTTTATCATATAGTCATGATAGTCTTTGAATCAGCGGTCTCCTTCAGCACTCCTCAACAGCAACAACATAAATGCAATCATAATATCACTCTACATAATACAACTATTAGAACACTAACATTTTCAACAACATAGCAGTAGTGGTTATGGCTACAGTATCACATTGCGCTGTAATTCTCATAGCCGTTATCGTGTAGTACTAATAAGATAATGTTAATTAGAGAAACAAACAACCAATCACTATCTTTGATAATAATGTGACATGGATTGCTAATGACACTGAAGAAGAGAAGCAGACAAAAAGAGAAATTGAAATTTTGATAATTATAACGATAAACACAATTTTTAATCTCGCAAGAAATGTAGATGGAATTACAAACTCTGGTTCGTCATCACTTTATAAATCGACACAAACGAAACACTTCATTATACCATGTCAATCTCAATATTGGTTCCCGTCAAGAATAAGTGATCTTAGTCAATGATTAATATGTATATAAAATACATATATCAGGCAGAGGGAATACATAATCGCATGTCAACCAGTATATACGCCCAATATAGTAACACGAAACAGATATGAAATAAAATCCCAAATGTATATTGTTTACAACAGAGGCCAATAATTAAGTAGCCTAGTCAAATAATGGATGATATAAAAACACAATAAGTTATAAATTAATAAATAACATATACACGCATAAAAGGCAGTAATAGGAATCCGATGCAGAATTAAGTACCTCGATCAATGTTTCATAATAAATAGTAATTGGTAATATAACTATGCACACGGCTGCAAGTTAGGGAAACACTCAACACTAATTATCCTGACCGATATTGAATATAGTTATGAATAATATATATATATACGATAATAAGGCATTAAAACACACTGACAGTATCCTAAAGTGGTTAATGCAAGTTTCATAGATACAGATCACGCAGAATCTAGTGTACAAGCAAACCGATAGCCGACCGTTATTAGCATTACAGGATAGCCACCCAAAAACGAGATCGATATGCAGAATAAAGAAGAATATGGATAATACTGTAGGCTGCTAGTTGGCCGATGATTACGTATGTTATACTGCGTGAGATCCATACGGTCATTAATGATTATCAGCTTATATACAGAAAAATAATTATGACTAGTGTTATTTACAGTACATGATATGCAAAGTATATGCCTTGACCAATGATAACATGCTTTACACATGTTTGGAGGCGAAAATACTCTTCGACTGTAAATTTTCAATACGAACTAGATAATTTACCCTGGCCAATGAAGACATATATTACAGGATGTATTTTACGTGATCCGCCAAGCGGAATCTAAAACGTCACGGCCTAAAAAAGGCACTAAAAACCAAAGCATATCCGCACAGTAACTAAACTATCAGCAACAAACAATTAACACACACACCCCATGTAATGTTACGAACAGTGGCCTCAGTGACAAGAAACGAAGTTTGTTAGGCAAATGAACTACACCCAACCACGATTTGCCGAAATTCTGATATAAAGTCACCCTTTTCACTGTTTTACCAGACCAAATGAAATAAACAATACCCTCTCCAGTCTAGGCAATACATTGCGAGGGATGGCATAAACCGTGCCCGGGTACCACAAAACAGGTGTTACGAAGCTGTCTATGACCATTGACCTTCCCAAGAAGTGACAACCAGCGCTTGGGAAGCTTTCAAGTCTGCGCTCAAGCAAGTCGCCTTATCTCTCCACTTGACATTACCAGGTGTGTCACAGCCGAATCATATACCATTGATATATGATCCGACCATGACGCACTGAAAGACAGAGTCTTCATTCTTATCCACCAAGACGGAGGCGAATTCAACTTCGCCCGTTAGCTTTCTGAAACACCATCAGGTTCTAAGACAGGACCTTGAAAGAGTGAACACTTGTAACTACACATTTCATATCTTGCGTACTGAACGCAATTTAATCTATTACCACCCGGTAAAATGAAAGGAACGAAACGCACATCACCATTTATCATATTTGATATTGTCTCACGAAATAAAACATCTAGCAGAGGAGATAATGGGCAAGAATACGTCTCGGAGTAATATCCGTTGACAATTACAAAACTGATAAAACCGGAATCCAAGTACGAAAGCTTGGATGGGAGTCCAATTTTTTCTAAAACTTTCATTAGAAATTCGCGATCATTCATATCCAAGGCCTTCTCTTGATCAAGAGAGACCAACGCACTAGACAATTCGCGTTCTATGGCAAATTCAGTCAAGTCACGCATCAACTACAAATGTTGCTGAAAACAATGTCCACCTACGGCACAAGTCCGGAGGTCACTTTCAAGATGTGGCATTGCGAGTGCTTAACGATTGCACAAAACTTTAGCCAAAGATTTGTAATTCACATTCAATAAAGTAATAGGGTGTTTGTGCTTTTTACGTGACCCGCCCTGCGGGATCCAAAACGTCACAGCCAAACGGCACTACCCCACCATCCCATTCTGAAAAACAAAACTCAAGTCAAGCGAGCCAAAAAAGTAAATACTCCCACCGACCTGCAGAGACAAACCCCAAACCACCCACTCAAACATTCAAAAAAACACAAAAGGACGACCAGCACGCAGCGAAACAAAACACCCCTCCCCAGCAAACCAGCGTCCAAAAAAAGCGGCCCCAGATAAACAGCGAAAATCGCCTTCAACCTGAAGGAGAATGTCACACTTCACCGCCTCCAGGACTGCCTGCCAACTGGCAAATTTTCCCCTAAAAGCTATATCACATCTATTCCTCCAAATAAGTTTTTTTCTTCAAAAGAGCACAAACACAAATAATACGGTGCAACACAGCAACAGAACAAACTGGAGGATCTACCCCGTATAAAACAAAGCCCTGTACTACCTACCGACCATGAACGGTCTCCCGTTACACGGTCGGTCCAGGTCTAAAACCACTCCCACAAGCTTAAAACAAAGGACCAATGCCAGAAAACATGAGCAGTACTCTCTAAGCTGTCACAGCCGGGTGTTTGTTACACTGTGTTTGTTACACGTTTTGAAGGGATCTCCATACTTGGGCAAAAGAGTGATCATGCCCAGCCTTTGGCTGTCAGAGAGTGCTTTTTACGTGACCCGCCATGCGGGATCCAAAACGTCACGGCCAAACGGCACTACCGAATCATCCCATTCTGATAAACGAAACTCAAGTCAAGCGAGCCAAAAAAATAAATATGCCCACCGACCTGCAGAGACAAAACCTCAACCACCCACTCAAACATTCAAAAAACCACAAAAGGACGACCAGCACGCAGCGAAACGCTGTCAGAGAGTGGCTGCTTTTCAAAGGTACTAATGTCTCGACCAATGATCGACCGGTTACACCCCCTCGGTAGTCCATCTGATCCGGGAGATTTAATACTTTTCATCTTTGTCAACGCCCTCCAAAGTTCGTTTGTCGTACAGTTATCACCCAATTTGTCACTGAAATCCACGGGAACAAATCAAGTTATACTAGGCACTCAAGTCGACATTATCCCGAGGAAAAAGGTTGAATAGAAAAAATCTGTAGACAGTGACTACCGGACCAGTGACTGTATTCCCACTAGTATTACGAACAGCCTAAAAAACGTCTGTCAAGGGACGACCTTTGTGAAGTTTGATAAAAACTAAGTCTTGGTGGTTCCTAAGCCTCTACTGCTTCCACACGCGCTATAATACGGAAGCAGTGGCACTTTTTATTGACATATTTCGGTAAAGCGGCATCCGCGGAGGGAAACCCACGTTTGACGCTTGAGCAGAGGTTCGAAAAGTCTCGAACGACGAGCTTGGGCAACACAGTACTCAACTGCATAGCGTGTGACCGGAATACGGGCAACTCAAAATATCACAATTAGAAAACGTTAAAGCTCTATAGTGGCGTATATTTCGGTTTATCCGAGAGGCATTAGAACCATTTGCTCTTGCCTCTGTGAATTGATGTCCAGGAGGGTTAAATATACCCGGTATGGGAACTTGAAAATCTTGAGCCTGAAGCTAAGACTAAGAAAACTAGTATCTGCAACGTAATTAAATTCTCCTACCACGATACAAAGGATAGCAGATTCTCAAAAAATGTCCTTCCTTGCAGAAGGTGCATACACGTTGCATCATTAACGTTTCCACGATGGTACTTTAAGAGTCCGCATACCAAGAACACCTTCATGACCAGTCTCAGCCCTGATGACACGTCCGATTAGACATGGCTATATAAGCACGACTATACCACAGGATTAAACTGTACCAGAGGAAGCATGGAGGACACCACCCCACTCATACACAAAGCGGCATCTTCTTCAGTAATATGTACTTCCTGAAGGTATACGAAATCGAAATCAATAGACTAACAATATTGAATAATACGCACAAGCTTTTGTGAATCTCCCATGACGTTCACATTCAGGATGACTATAGACAAATATTGGGCCATGACCGGAGGACCATCACATTTGACTATGACGGAGACTCCGACCTTTTTATACGGGTTCTATTCACTGATTCATCGACAGAATACTTGAAGATGACGTTTTCAAAAGTAGACTCCTTGACCAGATCGAACCAGGTCATTCCTGTAGGCCTCCTTGGAGCATCGGACACCGATTCCAAAGAGACTGATTCACTGTCCGACAGAAAGCTGGAATCATTTAACGAGATCGGTAAAACCAATGACTGAGGTACGTACTAGGGTCGGGTTGGGCGAGTAACAGCAAATGGCACAGTGAGATGCACGGGCACTGAATGGGGGTCGGTCGGAGAACCACCCGCAGGCTTAAACGGCTCTAAAGGGGGCAACTGAACCTCCATGCTCTCAACCTCTCTGGGTCTCCTCCGGAAATTGGAAGCTGTACATGGATTTTTTGACCGCCAATAAACATAAACAACGGTATGTTCTGTCTTAGTCCCACCAGGAACTGACAATTTCCGTTAAGCACACCAGAAGCCTAGGTGTAGGAGCATTATTCGCTGCCTTTGCAGCTCTCAATCGAACTGAGAATCGAATCGAACTTTAGTAGCAACAAGCTCCTGTCTAACCTCGAGTTCAATATGTAAAAAGGTTACCCAAACGGAGCGACATACATTCAAACCCTCCGTACTAATTAACGGCGTGATATACTCCTTACGTGCCGCGTAACTCACGAAACTTAAAATCATACGTTTTGCGAGTCTGGATAGCTTGAAGGGCATCAATGTCCCCCGGAACTGCATCTCCTTTACTTTTGAACAAGGTAAAAACCTGTACCGGTGTAACATTGTATTCACCGGTGAACAACCAGGTAGTAAACCAGTAAAACCAGGCAGTAGACCGGAGTAAAACTACTCTACCGGCCTGACGGGACACCCTAATAAACTGTAATTCAGCAAAGTGTGCTATTTACGCGATTCGCTGAGCGGAATCCCAAAACTTCACGGCCTAAAACCAAACCCTACTCGCACAGTAACTAAACTATCAGCAAACAAACAGTTACCCCACCCACGTAATGCAGCAAAGTATAATTGTGCTGCAGCACGTTAGTGAAGACTGTAGTCAAGTGGAGAGCAAGACTCGTCCCCACTCCACGAAAGCCAACTCTCTTGTGCTTTTTACGTGCTAAGAAAAAACGGACACGGACCAAAGGTCAACAAAACCAAAAACAAACCCTCTTGTAGCACAGATCGGAGCTATCAAGCCTTGGAAATGTAAAAGCACAATGCTAAATTGCAATCCATTCAAAGCACTCTCATCTGAAGCCATGGCTTGTGCTGAGCGTCGCTAAACCTACGAAGATCAAACCCCTGAGTCTTTGTCACATTCCTTGATAAACTGTTCAAGTCCCGTCTGTGGAATTTGCAGAGTGACTTTAAAGGATCAAAAGGTTACGTATGAATAGTGATTATTTGGGCTTAAACCCAAACTCACAAGAACTTGTCTATGGTTTAATTGATTTCATTAGTAATCTTTCGATTTGAGGGTTGGCTTTTACATGCATAACAGTGTCGACCTTTCATTAAATTCCTGGTTCAATCAGCCAAGCATTTTCAGGTACGATATAGTGCACCGCTTGTCGAGACGTGTTTTCTCTGGCCGTTGGTGTTCGGGTTTGGTTGGGGGGGGGGGGGGGTTGCAGGGCTTCTGGGGGGGGGAGCTAACCGTTTGTACTTTTGTAGAGGGTCATGTTTAGTTCGATATGGGTGTTGGAGGAAAGTGTTTGTTGTGTGGGAAGGGGGGGGGTAGGCTTTGGTATTAGTGCCTTTTAGGTCGTGACATTTTGGATTCCGTCAGGCGGTTCACGTAAAAAGCACGTTATTGCATAGTGTTAACCTTAGACACCATGGTATTCTTAGTTAACAGTGGTTTACTAAGCGGGAAGGGGGAACGGCCCGCCCGGGTACCAGTCGGGGTCATGCCACAGCCCCCCTCCCCCCAAATGATCATGCCTAAACATATAATAAGTCACCTTAAATGAAACAAAATATGCTCAAAGGGGGAGGGCGTCACTACCCTCTCCTTAGACCTCCCCTCAGGCCGAAATCACCTGCACGGGGTGACAAAGGAAGAATTCGCCCGGATGCCAACTATTCTATAGGTACGCCACTGTTGGTTAAAGCAGCCATGGTAAGCATTTTGAGATAAGACGTTGCATAGCGCCATCCTTACATATGATATTCCTACCTCAAACAGCGAACTAGGTTTAGGTAGGACTTTGCAAAGCGTCAACATATGCCGTCTAAAGCAGCCAAACATATGAGATTGGACGTTACATAGTGATAACCTTTGGTAACATGGTATTCCTGAATTAAACAGAGAAACATTTTGAGGTAGGACGTTGCATTGTGTCAACATTGTATAATATATTCCTGGTTTCTAATCACCAAATATGTCGTTACGGCGTTACCTATATGCAACACTACATGATATAGTATCTTTTTGGGTCCAAATAATACTAACATGTATTGGGCGAGGTATATTGAATACGCCAGTCCCACCCCATCTTGCCCTTTGCAATTTCCGCTTAACTAGCAATTGTATCGTGTCCATTTGATCGAACCGCCGAGAAAGAGGAGACAACACCGTATATATATATATGTAGTAATAATACGTGTTAACAATGTAAATGAATGAGATGGTTTCAGTTATAAATAAAATCGTTTTCTTGAATAAAATACAAATATTTTAATGTGAAAATCCCCTTTATATAAAGAGTCAAGACCTATTAATGTTCAACTTTTTTTTTATATCTTTCTATACATTAAAAATGTTAATATATAGCTAAACACCTTTCGGTGTCACGATGTACACATTGGTTAATGCCTATAGTAATGCATGTGATACATGCTGTGAACAAGAAGGGTTCTTACCTACACTAATTTCGAAATGTTAGTTTGATCTCACCCCAAATGGAAAGCAGCACGTTAATTTCGATTCCCAGATGGCACAATAGTTGCATGGCACTTATTATTGTTATGCATAAGTTACGAGTTTATATCAAAGTAAAGTGAACCCACCCAAACATTGCCCCACCCCTCGTCCCCATCGTAACTGCTTTGTAATCAAATAATGTTAACTATAGTGTGTAACATACACTAACTCCCATTCGATTTTGGCGACCCTGTCTCACTTCTTTTGAATAATACCTTTAGTTTACAGTAACATAAATATAAATATATATA
>JAIPMN010020466.1:0-17344 GCA_020650975.1 Apostichopus californicus | reverse complement strand
CCATTTTGCAGTTACAGGCTGGTTGTAAGAAATTTATAACCTATGAAAAATAAAATTTCTTGAGAAAGATGATCCCAACTTTGTTTTATAAATATTTTAGAAAATTACAACTGGGAAACATATTTTTTAGAAGTAAAGTAACATCACCATTGTACACTTTTGTCGCATTAAATTGCATCTGAGGGCATTCAGCAATAGAAAATTTTCCAAAGGGGGGGGCACCCCCTCCCCTTAGACCCCTCCCCCATATCACTCTAACGCCACTTTGGCCCCTCCCAAACAAAGGCCCTGGATCCGCCAGTGGATATATACGTATGAGAAACAGAGAGGAATTCAAATTCTCTTGAACATATTTTAAGCCATTAAGGATGGAGATGCTGAGAACTTCATGCTTGAAATGTTCATAGATGTATCCTTGTTTCTCTTGAAGCGATTTGAATGTATAGAACTACTTTTCTGTGATGAATTTTTTCAGTTAGCCTACTACAGTACATAAATCTGAGAAAATGTCAATTTGAAGAAGAATAATCGGCGGAGAGAACGATTTTGTTTTCTATTATCTATTTTATTTCATTACTCTGACGTTCATGGGTGATAGACCACACTTCATGCGGAAGAAATTTTGAGATTCGGCCTCGATTTGACACCGGCGTTTCATTTTCACAGTGCCCCGCCTCCGCGCACGCATATACCTGAATGTACGACCTTGGAAGCAACAAAGGAGTTTTTGACCATGAAAATATTGTTGTAATAGTTGAACAATATACTTGATATGACCAAGATCATTCTCCTTCTTTTTTTCTTCTTCTTCTTCTTCTTTTTCTTATTTGCATTTGTTTTGCCACGATATTTCTTGAGAAATTATAAACAACTTGATATATTGGTCAGTATTTTACCTCATGAACAGCAGATGGATCATGGATTTACTGTTGAACTTGGCCTATTCCTTTCTTGTAACAATTATATAGCATATGTGTCTATAGCAGGAGTTATTTTTATGGTCAAAACTTATATTCATGTACATCACTAAAGATTCAACAAGACATATATTGTACGAATCAATCGAAATATTCCATTGCTTCATTTCAGGTTCCAATTAATGTTGATCAGTGAGAACGAACTAACTTATACTCAGTCTCCTTAACTTTCTCAGCTTCAGGCATTCGGCTCTTCGTAGCCATGGCAATGGCCTCTCTGATATACTTTCGTCGAAAATAACCCGATATCAAGGGATGAGGCTGAAGGACAGGGAATAAAAGTAGTATTTACCTTCACAACCCCGGCCACAGACAGTATAAACAGGTCCTAGCTTGTATCTGATAGAAACATGTTGATACTGATTATACTGTCAGTACGAGTGTTTTGAAACAGGACATGGCAGTACAGTACATCTCACGAGATCTCAGAGATCTCACGGGCCGTCGTAGATCAGTCCTCATAGAATGAACCGTATTGAATCGTGGGCCTTAATGTTTCCGGACCGCATGATCTATGACACACGTTAAACCATATATATGCCTATTATTAAAATTAGAGAAGGCTTGATGAGTTGTGGAGTAAAGTTACGTCAGGCGCGTAGCCAGGAATTTGCCAAGGGAGGGGCGAAACTGTCGATTCGGCATTGCAAACTATCTAAGCGTAGCGCCACCATGGTTGGCGCGAAGCGTACAAGAAAATTTGGGCTGAAAATGCCTCCCAGATCGCTGGAAATGGCACTTCCCAGGCCTTGTAAGTTGCATCTTAGCATTTTCTCTTTTGAAAATACTAGCGATATCATAAAAACATTAAAAAAAAATTTAAAAATATGCTCAAGGGGAGGGGCGGCTGCCCCCTTCGCCCCCCATCCCCCCTTGGCTACGCGCCTGAGTTACGTATAACCGTCGGTATGATTAAGTTACGTATAACCTTCCGTCTGATTTATCTTTCCTTTTTTATCACGTGGTACATAAAGTTGGGTTCGATTGTAGTTCATTGCGATGCTGATATTAATACAATTGTAGAAGAAAGAACGTTAATTAAAATCTTTTGACCTTCAAACCACGTGTTTCGTAATAATTAATACCGTATAAAGTTATTAATTAATACCGTAAAATCCTCTGATGTTCAATATTACATCCGGCAAGGACTTGTTTAATTGAGGCCTGAAATAGTTTATCCTTGTACTCTAAATATAGCATAAAACAGCCTAATGACCATGAACATGACCATGGCAGCTTTGCCTCGTTAGCTTATACTAAATGTAAAATAACATGAATGTTATGCAAAGCGATGGTATATCTCATATTGTAAAGTTTTCGTTTGGTCAAGAGAAAAACACAATGACAGAAACTTTTACATTTAACCTTTACGTTGCTATCTAAATTAATTTTTCCCAATTAAAGAGTGTCTTATTTCACATTCAGGAAAAAACTTAAATGAAATGTCACCCCCCTTCAGTTGTGACATTGACTTTAAAATGTATGGTACTGACAATCAAAGATCAAGAGATGACAAGAGAAAATGAAGATGGGGTTTTGCTTTCGAAAAGACGAGGTTCGGTAGGGATATGGCGAGATCAGGCTTTATCGTGTCATGAGCATTGCTTTAGTATTATGAGGACAATTATAACTTTTAATGGTTTAACATATGTCACCGAGTTACTAACATCGGTCGTTCGGTGTCGACTGATTAACGGTTCATCACCTCTACCAGATTTAAAAGAATAGTCCAGGTCAATATGTCTTTTTGATATGTTAAAGAGGAACATAATCTAAGCATTTTGGTGAAATTTGCATTTAATTCCTATGTACCGTTTTTAGATATTGACAGTTGAAGTTGCTACCTTTCGTACCAAAAGTGAGCTTGGAGCAAACAGGTGTGACGTCATTGTTGCACACTGATAAATAATGTTTTGTTTTCCTTTGAAATTTGCGTCTAATTTTAGTCTCCATAATTGGATGCATCCATAATGTGAATGTACCATAGGTCGTTGGTATTTTATAAACTTCACATCCCCTTTAGACAAACTAGAAACTCTATCCAATCCAAGGTTCAAATCAATAGACTGAAAAATAAAGAAAAATCAAAACATTATTTGTCAGTGTGTGACTACGACATTACACCTGTTTGCTTCAAGTTCACTTTTGGTAGAATATCAGATAACATCAACTGTCAATATCTCAAAAACGGTACATAGGAACTGAATGCAAATTTCACTAGAATGCTTAGATTAGGTACCTCTGTAACATATCAGCAAGAAATGTTTACCTGGACTATGCTTTTTGACTGATAAAGCCATGAGAAGTAGGTAACTGATTACAAGTGAAACATTTACAAGAGCTCATCAATAACGTCATGTTGTCATCAAGTGCACAATTTTAAATTGACTCGACAGCTTACGAATCATATCTTGATAATAAGTAAAATATCGACACGATACACATACAATAAATAACTAATATTAAAAACATTATTTTCATTAATACTGTGAAGGACATGTAAGATAACATTGGATGCGAGCGATTAAAGGGATAATCCGGAGTCTCATATTCAAACGGTAAAGTTTATTTTCAATTGGCTTTAAAAAAATAAATCAATATACCAACTCCTGTCTTGTTTCTTTGTGGAAAAAATAGCATGATTAGTATTGTTCCTTTCTTTAAAATTCCTGTTCTTTTCCTTTTGTTTTCTTACTTTCTTTCGTACTGATAAATTAAATTAGACCTCTTCTCAACTGTCAAGTTTAAATGTCTGCTGTAGTTATCTGATAGTAGTAGCCACCTAATATTATTTTCTTCGTGTACACATCTTAACGTACGACCATCATACAATATCGTCTGCGAGTTTTAGCTTCGGTCCGACAACTTGTCATATTTTCATATTTTGAAGCATGTTACCCTCCAAATTTTTCCCTAAGCATTGCAGAATATAACAGTTTACGGTATTAAACTATATACATGTTGAGTGAGGATGCTCCAGACTGATAAATGGCTTGTTTGACGGGTTGTAACATGTATGTCACCATTCCTGGCTGCATCGACTAGCGTAGTTGGGTTAATCGGGACGATGATGACGAGGATTTCATTTCCCTTTAATTCAATAGTACACATTGAACTCAATAAACGGATCAGTTCAAATTGTTATACAGACAAAAGGCAGATCAGGGTAAAGTCCACATTTTCGTTATCACAATGATTTAACATGAATGTGTTATGTACCCAAATTTCGCGCGTTATATATATATATGCATATCAATCCTGGATGGATGATATAGTCTGCTCTTTATACCAACCGAGGACTGCGGAATACATCCAAAGCAAGATTTGAAAGCATCGTAATAATTCGTCAAGCCTTTCATTTTACTTCTAGGTAGGACAAGACAATATTTAATAGCTATCAGTGTTATATGTAGTCAGAAAACCATACAAGTTCCTTAGAAGATATGCAAACCTCACTGATCTTTAACGACGATATACTAACAGGTTACCATTGCTAAGCATAAGAGAATAATTTTTCATCCTGCAAGATTGACTTGATTTGACAAGGAAAATATCAGAACTTTTTCAATATGAAATAATAAAAAAAAATGAATTTTGTGAACTTAGTGAAATTGGGTAGAAGTGGGTATAGTTTATGCCTTAGTATGAATTTTATTTCTTTAGAACACTGGGTTAGAAACACAACTTTCTTTAAATATTTACACACAACATGTGAAGAAGAAAAATAAAGTAAACAAGAGTGCCAAGTGTGAAAACTTAGCATGAAACGTTTCGTCTTTTACAGAATATTTGTGTTCTTCACCATTCTGTTTTTGTCAGTATAGGAAGCATGTCTAATCACGCTCACTGCATCTTTATTTGGAGTTATCCAAGGACCGCTGCTGCCGCTCTTGGTAAATGTCTTAGCAATGTGGATGGAGTCCTTTATTGGCACGACCCGTACGGGAATTGTCTTAACCAGGAGATGATGGAATCTATCGATGTGGCTACATTATCTCCCAAACTACAGGAGTACCATGCTAAAGTCATGGAAGTTGCAGATTCCCCTGAGTCTCACGCATTTTTCGAAGGAAGCAAGTCTCTTTCGGTAGATAACTTCACGTAAGTCTTTGAAACGACCATTCAAAACTATATTAGCACAGAGAAAATAGTTTTGGAGCAATTTTTCATTTGTGATGTAGCCACTCAGTTTGGTCAATATTTTTAGCGGTGGATATTTAGTGTTAAAATATTAGAGAAAGCAAAATAGGGGGGGGGTGTCTTCTTCGTTATAGAAAGGTGGCTTACAACGATAAAGGACGGGTACAGACATTTCGACAATTGCTTAGCAACCATACATACGTAAACTTTAACCTTTTTTCTTAAACCCTTTTTGGGGAATATATTATTCAATTGCTCAATTGCAACATTGCTTTTACGTCATCTTGTTTTTCGTTTAATATACGTCTTTTACCGGAATATCGTTAAAGAAATATTAAATTGAAATGATCTGCATTGGCAAACTATTTATACATTTCTTTTTCTTTTCAGTTATGAAAATGTTCAAAAATTGTTGGAGGAAAATGTGGGAGATAAGAAAATCGTTATTATCAAAGATGCGGCGATGGGTATCGTAAATAACGAGCAGTACTTACCAAAGGTATACATTAATGTGACCTCATTATCACATTTTTTTTGTAAGTGTATACATTCTAATGTTGCTTTACTTGGACCATGTGAAGTGACCTCCTGTTTGAGTTTTCACGCTAAATATTGCGTTCAAGGTTATATCCCGAAGTTGATCATGTAGAAGTATAAAATGATATCATATATATGAATACTTTTAAAGAAAAAGTCGCCCAGGAAAGAACCTGGGCACGAAAACCAAACTACCAAACGACTGATCCGCTCTCAGCCCCAGTCTACTTGCATCGGGACTGTGACTGTGTGATCATCGTCGGGTGTGCATCACCATTCCCCTCGAAAGGGAACAGATACTACACATGATCTATATCGTATATATGAATAATATGAGTTTTCTCTAGAAGCCTAAAGAAACATTATACCAATTAATTTGGTGGTGTATACAAATGCTCCCTTGTAACTTAATCACGAATTGTTCGAAGTTCGGTAAGAAACATTGGATAGTCTAAACATTTCCTTTTTGCAATACTCGTAAAATTTCAAAAGCCTTCTCTATTTATGACTCAATTCCAGCAGGCAGTTGTGTAATATAACATTTTTTACCTAAGTTAGTAAATAATAATCATAAAATTTCTTGTGAAACAGATAACAGTTTTATCAAGAAAGAATTAAACCACTTTAATGAGACTTGATATAAAGTAAGAAATAATCTAAATGTGGTTAATGTTGTGTCCATTATGTCTCGGTTCCAGAAATCGGGCATTGAGAGAATGAGGGTTCAACACGACGCACTTGAGAATTTTAACATTGTATGAAAATAATAGATGAGCTTAGAGGCAGGATGTATTCCTTGCTTTTCCGCTGTTTTGCATGCATGTAGTTTGCTGCTATATCTTAGAAATCATTTCATTTTACAGGTTGCGACTCGACATGTATTTTTGATCCGACATCCTCTTCGCGCAGTGGATTCATTTTGCAAGGCTACCCAGAGGATGTGTCAATGGATAGGGTACGGAGAGTTTGATTTTGAAATGCTTACAGATACCCCAGCGTCTCTGGACAAATACATGCGTCAGGAATACTGTAATACCCTCTGGAAGCACGTACGGGACCAGAATAAGGATGAAACCATGATTGTAGATAGCGAAGACCTTGTTAACCATCCGGACAAGATCCTACCAGAATTATTCAAATTCTCAGGGCTGTCGTTCAAAGAGAGTAATCTCGAGTGGCCGGCTGACGAGGAGATTCTTAAATCCTGGAAGTCGCCGCTTCCGTCAATGGCAGCAAGTAGATCTCTGAAGTTCCACGATCGCGCGTACAAATCGTCCAGGTTCGTCGGTCACGATAATCCACTACCGCAAAAAGACGAACTACCAAAGGCGATGGTAGATTATATCGATACGTTGATGGAAGGATACGAGGAGATGTATGCATGTAGGGTTCAACCATAACAGACGAGGGTGCACTCATATACCTTACTCTCCACTTGGCTCAGACGTTATTAGTCAAACACCCATATCACCGCATATATCTTGTTTTTATTTTTTATTTCCACTTCAGACCATATGAAATTGACCGACTGATTAAATATCAGTACTAACCTCTAACTTCTGGATTTTCAGAACAACGTAAATAACAGTCGACAGTTTCGTAAGCCTGTGCCATAGCGATAGCTATAACTACAGAAATAAGATCGAATTTTATAAATCAACTTTGAAGACACATATGTTTCACATTGACATATGATACATTAGTGCTTTTCATAAATTTAAGGCACATTGAAATGTTATATTTCATTTGTATAAGGTGTCCCACCACCGAAGTAATTATTTGGGCTGAATGTACGATAATTAACATGCTCCCTCTGATGACTTAGAAGACCGTTACTCTTCAAAGTAAACATCGACGTTAAGCTCAGGTCCTGCACCGGGAACTGTATAACAGATCTACGTGAGAGGTCTAGCCTAGATTTCACATATTAAACTATTCATATCAATGAATAAAAATGAATAAATTAAGAATTTGAGTTTGCGCTATAATAAAGTTACTATTTATGTTTACCTTATGCATGATTCATAGCACTTACTTTAAATGAGTCCGATGGAAAGTGTCATCTAGCGTTATTCCATTTCTGACAACGACATTTCCGAAATAATGTAAGACTATACCGAGACAAGTCCATTAAGCGTTCAAGCCAGTACCTATACACGCGGTCAGTGTGTACACGTACATTTTGGACTCCCGCGTACATTTTGGACAATATGATCTCCCGCTCGTATATGTACCCACATTTATTATAGAGCCAACTTCAGGCGTATATGCGCGGAAGTATATTTGGCTATGTTGTGTCTAATATACAATCCTACTTGAAACTAAACAAATTAGGCTAGGGCCTAGTAGGTTCCATCCCTGCTAAGTCCTGTGGGATCAATATTGCAAAGGAACAACAAATAACAGGAGTGTGTCTGTATATATATCTTTGGTATTTTAACCCTGTTTGAATCGATGAAGTCCACTTGCCTTTGAGCTTGCACACCAAGGACATGCATGGGCAACATGTAGGCCTATCGCAATAATTAGGTTTACTGCAATTCCGGAATGGAACATTAATCCAGGAAATAAGTCGTACTAGTAATGCCTTCAGTATTGAATTATATACCAGGAAGCTGCTTGGACCTTGTGTGGTAGTATTATAACGGTTACACTTACACGCAATAAACCCATCGTGAGCTACTTCGATGCTTCACCTTTCCACCAGTCGAGAAATTTCAGATTTTCGAAGTTCTGTTTTCTTGTACTCAAATTACGACACCTTTCCATTAAAGTCTTATTATAGCCCTTTGTCACGGTTACTTCTAGGGGCTGTATTTCATGCGATTAAAACTTCTAACTGGATTGATAGCCTTACCGGGGGTAGTTAATCCCGTATTTCTTAAGGATATTTCATGAAAGACTGGATTTAAGTGCCAGGTTATACTTTGTTTGGATTAGTTTAATCTGTAGAGTATTTGTGTAAAAACCTTTTGTAAAGACATCTGCGTCTCAAAATATCGTGTTGACCGGAATTGGTCACGTAACTAAGCAGGATAAACGGGTGTGGCCTTGTTATTTAAAATTTCCTTTCTAATTTTCGGAAGGCGAAATTAGGGATATTTTGGAAATGTATTCGTATAAAGAAAGCGGCCGGGGACATCATTTATACCCTTAGAAACGATATCGCCGATTTAGAAAGTTTCAGTTGAAATTATTGAAGAAACGTAGCCTATAATTAATTGATTCCATTATTACTTCATTTTTCAATAAATATTGATTGATCAAGCTAGCCCGAATTCGTTTTTATATTCTATTCCAGTGTTCTCGATTCGTCTTAAACTAATTCAGTGATGAGTATTTTGGAAGCGGTCACTCCCATTTTATTGAAAATTAGGATTACTTATATTATTTTTTTTTTATTGTAATATCGAAGCCATTGTTTCCGTAAAATACACAGTATATAAACGGCGACGAATAAATGCTGCTTCTTTTGCCGAAAAGGCAAAGCGCCCCCAAGTAAACTTGTCTAGTGTTTCTAGCACGATACATCGATGCAGGGAGTTGCCATCTAAGTGGCGACTTCTTGATGGATGTAGGAAAGAATGGATTAAAATCATAACCAGAATATTCCACTTAATTTGCAGTAAGGATCGGTGTAACTTGTCAGTTATGCATAAAAAGAAGTATTCCTATATGCCCCAAAAATCTACAGTAATATATTAAAAGTATTAGTAAGTATAAGTTAGGCGCTGTTCTTATGGTGAGATTGCTTTGCCGTTTGTCTAAGATGACGAACGAAAACATTCTTTTCTTTCGTAGTACAGATAAGGACCGTAATGACCGTGTATGATAAAACAAAAGTCAGGAACAAGTGTACCTATATAGTATGCATAAAAAAGTATATATTCCTAATAGAGCGAAATATTCACAGTAAAACTTCATTTTCAGTACTAAGTCACAAGTATATAGCACCTTCGGCGATGTAACATATCTATAATCTGACCTTTGTTCAAAGGCTTGCTACGCCAGATTGATGGCTTCGTTTATACTTCTTTCATATAAAAACGTGCAGCCAGTACAAGCGCTAGTCTCCATATTGTTTTTGACAATATGATATACGCAGTGCGTTCTTATACACTTAATGATAGATCCGACTCGTGCACGTACCCGTAGAAATTCCATTGAATTGCTTTACCGTATTTCTAAGATTGCAATCGAAACTTTTTTTCGTAGTACAGATAAGGACCATACCCATTGGATAAACAAGACCTCATACACAATTTAGATGTTAATTTATTTTGATTTAAACGGTAGGGTACTAGTGTTTCTAACTAGATACAGGGATGTGTTTGTTTTTGTTCTTTTTTATTTATTTTATTTTATTTTTGAATACAGTAAGGTTTCACTTTCAGTAAGAAATCAAGTTCGGTATCTAGCGCCTTCGTCCCTGACGAAGCATATCTCTGCGTTTGTTATCAAAGATGTTGCATATAGGGCCTAAGGCCACGCACTAATCATAAGTTTGTGATAGTATGTTTGTTCTTTCACATCAATATTATATGTTATGGTGTTTTGTTTGAAGAAAGCAATAATCGGTGCTTAAATATTGAACATTCCAGTAAATGAAACAGACGAAATAAAATAAAAACAAAGTAGAACATACAGTATATATGTAAACATACACGCAGTACGTCTATACATATAGAGACTTAACCCACAAACAAACACACAAACATACACGCACATATGTTTGTATTACATTCAGACCGAGGACCCCATTGTATTTTCCATTGTTCAAATCCACCCTAACCTTAACAATACCCCATACAATAGAATTCTTCCGAGGACGTGGTGATTCTTTAGAAATCACAACCGAGGACCTGGAATTCTTTTGTTCAAGTCCTCGGTCAGAATACAAAACAAACGCACACACACACACACACAACGCCAGTGCTTCATCAACTATCTTCATAAGATACAGAACCAATCGTTATGTTTCTAATGAGAACGACCTCGACCTGCCTGGCCCTGTGTTATTATATATTGACTGTTAATATTACAGATTTCAACAAATATCGAACGCATAATAATGTTAGTTTAATAAAGACGTATTTGTTAACTTTTTTCATCAGTCTAAAGGCAATATCGTTCGTCCATTATTGATACATCGTTTCCTGTGTCAATCTTGAACGTTAGTTGTTTTTCTCTTTGTGTTTCACTTGGTAAATTTACCAACAGCCCTCA
Organism: Apostichopus californicus; assembly: GCA_020650975.1. NCBI lineage: Eukaryota > Metazoa > Echinodermata > Holothuroidea > Aspidochirotida > Stichopodidae > Apostichopus > Apostichopus californicus. The sequence goes on along the minus strand of JAIPMN010020466.1, from coordinate 6,464 downwards.
TCGTGTGGTTGTTGTTGTATAATACAGTGTAATCACTACTGTTGTGTCACTAACTGAAGAAATACTCAACTGGGTGAACGAACAATAGATTCATTAACATCGATAACTCCACAATGAAGCTCAAATTGTCAATGTTTGTATGGACTTGTATGCTGTCACTGTATACCAAGATGCTGGGTGAGTTGGGATACACGTGAAATGTCAAATTATATGTTTCGTTATGGGTATATTTATAGACGTTTCCGGGAGACAAGTTAGGTAATTATCTCTCCATATCACCCCCCCCCCCCCAACCCCCCACTTGGTTTAAGCATGTTTCGTTCGGTGGAGCTTTGGAGACTTCTGTTGTTCTTAGTTTAATAAACACCCCCTCCCCAGCGCCCCACGGCATCTGCCCCGGCCAACAAAAGAACTCGCTTCATATTTTTGTTTATCACGAAGTAAAAAATTAACAACATTATTTCTCACTGATGTCAAATGCAGCGCGTTCGTGTTTTATTTAATTTTTATTGTTGTTTTTGTTTGTTTGTCTGTTAATTTGCATTGTTGAATCGTCAGAGATCTGCTATTCTTGTCTGTTAAGCTTTAGGGATATGTCCCTCTCATGTGGGAAGTTCTGTTGACATTGTACTATTTATGGAAGTTTCACATACTATCAGGCCTTAAAGGGTGTGAAGACTCGCGCAAAAAGAAACGTCTAATGCCGGTAATTTGACCTAGTTTTGAATGAGGTGTAACAGAAGTGTTAAAACACCACCATCGATCCCAGAAAATACACACACAGCTTGCTACCGTTGGTAATTAGACACTAGTGTACAGTCAGTACATACAGCTGCAGTCAATACCCTCGCACAGTATACAAACGATACAGCGATGGACATCTCAGGTCCAGCTTAAGATAATAATTAAGGTATCAAGTTTCATTACTGTCTGCATTTTGTAGCGACACGAACAAAACTTCACTTGCAAGCAACAGAAAGTTAACTTTTTCAGATGGCCGCACGCGGTTTGGGGCGAGTCTTCAATGCCTTTAAGGCTAGCTACAGCTAAATTATATATTGATGCATAACATTGTGATTATCTTGTGTTGATTCAACATCAATTAATAACATTACCTTGTATTCAATAAAACACAGCGGGATAAGTATTGATTTAGGCTTGAATTCGGAATATTACGAATTATCGATCAATCTAATATACTTTATTGTGCACCCTTTGTAGGTTCTAAGATATTCAATAAGCCTCACCCTTTCCACAATTTGGTCAAAACTCGAACCGTGAGCCTCATGCTGATTGCGATATACATATTAAGTTCGTACCTCCACTGAAATGTGTTGTCACCCTCCGGCCCCTCTACTGGATTTGGCACGATACTTGTTTACATGCAACCAACTCTCGACCTTCTTATGTCACATATAGTTAATCTCTTTTCAGCCGTTCAGACTAGTTGCCTTTCTTCAACCATTAACGAGAAGCTTGCTGATTCAGTTCTAATGCACCCATGCGCAGGTCAGGCAATCTTGGTAAAGTCTCAGGGAGTAATAGACGGGACCGAGAAAGGAATCCAAGATCACATAGCTTGCAATGGTAAAGTACAGTAATAAACTTCTATTTCACATAGCTTGCAATGGTAAAGTACAGTAGTAAACTACTTCTATTTCACATAGCTTACAATGATAAAGTACAGTAGTAAACTTGTATATCACTTTGATTGAGTAACATTGCATATTTCTGACCCAGCCATGTAATTCGATATGGATATCATGTACCGATACATGGAGGTTGCGACCATGGTCCCAATGCCACAACTCCCCCCCCCCCCCTCCTCCCCCGTGCGCACGCCTCTGACTTTCGTTGGTCACTTTTCTTTGACGTATTTTGATTCAGTTTGACCATATATTTAAGTATAAACTAAATCATTTACCTATATATAGTTACACAGGCTTGATTAAGATACGCAACAATTACCAAAATTAGATAGTTTCGTTTCATTTCTGACATCATATAATCATATCAAACTATATTATAAAAAATCGAAAACTTGGAAAAGCTGCATCCTGATTGAGACAAATATCGTACTTTCATTCATATTAAATGGTAATATCTGTTCATATGACGTAGTGTTGTCACACTGCGAGTTCGTCGGGCTCATTTTCTTTTATACCTTTTTGTTATTATAAATCATGCCTACTTGTCATGTCTGACCAATCAAATACTAGATAAGCCAAGTCTTTAACTGCAGTGCACGTATCCATGGTGAAACGTGCGAGGTTTGTATTTAATATCAACCATTATAGTCCTCATTACTTAAATGAAATGTTTCGGCTACACCCTTTTAACATACCCATGTCATATCCGTGCATTTACTACATCCCTGGTATATCCCTCTAACGAACATATCCTTAATATATTCTCTCCAACTAGGATTCCATGGTTGTATCCTTCTAACTTATATATCCTTGTTATAATCATCATGTTACTAGCATATTCCGTTAGCTTAAAAAGCCCTTTCTTACTCCTATTATGTGTAATTGTCGATATTTTATTATACTTTATAAAACTATGTCTGCCTAACTAAAATATCCTTGGATATCCGTAGAGCCGAACATTCTTGATATATCCTGTTAATTAGCGCACTATCCGGCTAAATTCCGTTGGTAACAGATTCCTAAAAGACCAACATTTCTAACTAAATTATTCCTTTCGTCGTAGTAAGTAACTTCAGAATTTCTCTCAACAGATTGTTCGGCATGGAGCGCCGTCCCAGCGATGGCTAAGTTATATATGATACCAGATGTAACCAACTATTTCGAAGATTCGAGACAAATTTGTCAAAAGTGCGGAGGAGATGTTGCAGTCTTCAACGTGTCAGACGTCGTGGTAAGGAGACATTAATCATTAATAAAAACTCTTTTGCTTGCATGTTTGAAACTATACGTAGGTATTGTAATAACAATATATAGGCCTAGGACTCGTTAAGTGTGGTGGCCAAGAGCGTGGTGGCCAATTGGCTAAGGCGTCGGACTCGCGATCCAAGGATTGCTGGCTCGATTCATGCCTAGTTCATTGCGTTGTGTCCTTGGGCAAGATGCTTTATCTCACTTGCCTCTCTCCTCCCAGGGGTTAAATGGGTACCTGTGAGGTAACTTGTCATTGGGCGCAGTATATAACTGCTGCCGACTGGAGGGATTGTCTCTGGGACAGGTTATCATTGACCAGGGGTAATATATAACGTCTCTAAAGCGCTTTGAGACCTATCGCTGGTGTAAAGCGCTATATAAACATCAAATATTATTATTATTATTATTATTATTATTATTATTATTATTGGAATTGAGCTAGTATTCCCTTACACGTGGAGAGATGGTGAAATGCCAAACGGGGAAACGCAGTGTCAAACCCTTAGTCATGTGATTATTTACGGCAAAAATACTAACATGTGTCATTCCTTATTGTTCAGGGTAAAATAACTGCCATTACCAATGCAATTGCCTGGAATTCTGTTGAGATTATTTGGATTGGAATTAAGCGGAAGTCGGGACTAAACCGAGATCAGTTCCAATGGTTGGATGGACGAGATTTCTTGTTAACTGACAGGTAGGTATTTTGTTGTTATTACACTTGTCCCAATCGCCATGGTTTCATAATATATATAAATTGAACTTAACTTAGAAATTCAGAGTAAATAACAGTATATCAATAACAGTTAATATTGCATGTGTATAGTTATATTTTAATTTTTGCAATTTCAAACTTATTATCGATTTTGTTTTTGTTAACGACAAATCATGGAGCTGTTGTCTTATTGATTACAGCCAATATGTGTAATCATGAAACAAGGTTTCGTTCGTTCAATCGATAATCATTATTTTCGAATGACGAAGCCAAAAATGTTTCAAATAGTACGGTATCCGTCAGATAAAGTATTACTGACGAAGGTTCCAGAGGGACCAAAAAATTCCAATATATTTGTCAATTATGAGTCATATCTTATTTATAGATGAATGGATGGATACGTGCCGTATTTTAGCGTTTGGTGCGGGTTAATAATCTTTTCATTATGAGTGTCAATTATTATGAGTAATTTTTAAGCCATTATTTGGCACATATAAGGTGACTAGTACGTGGAAATAGCAACGGGGCGTTGTGGTCAAGTGGTTAAGGCAGTGGACTGGTGGTCAAGGGATTACAGGTTCGAACCCTGGCCAGATCATTGCGTTGTGTCCTCAGCCAAGGCACTTTATCTCCATTGCCTCATTTCACTCAGGTGTATAAATGGGGACTTGCAAGGTAACTTGTAAATATAGTTGCGTGCGCCGGTTTGTGGCTGCACCCTATGGGAAGTCCCCCGGAGGACACGTGGTTGTGGTGCACTGTGGTGCCCCATGAGAGGTTGATTGAATTGCGCACACTTTGGTGTGTAGGTGTGACAAGTTACCAATGACCAAGGCTAAGTTGTACTCGCTATGATACATTTAGCGCCTTTGATCAATTTCTGTTGATTTTGGCGCTATATAAATGTCTTCCTATTGATTGATTGATTATTTCTGCTCTTTCCTTGTCCCAACAGCTCTTGGTACCCTGGTCAGCCGAATGATCTGAATGGGGATCAAGACTGTATTACGTCATATCGATTGTTCTCCTGGCAAATACATGACCACAGCTGTAAGGAATATTTCCACATACTTTGTCAAAAGGATCCTGACTAAAATTCACTTTGCATTCAATCATTGGACCCTAATACTCCGTGGTTTTCCTACTGTTTTTTATAGTTACCCTCTGCAAATATGATATCCGAAATTATCGTATAGACCAAAAGAATTCACGTTTGTCAGACCAACATGCAGCCACAACGTAAATATATCTGCTAATCCAATGCTCATCGCGTTCAGATGAGGAACCGTTATCGGTACTCAATTAACTTCAGCTACCATTGTTATAGTAATACGGTAACACTTTCAGGCTCGTAACGAGGAATTTGCCAAGGGAGGGGCGAATCCTGTAGACAAACTATCTAAGTGTAGCGCCACCATAAGTTGGCGGAAAGCGTACACAAAATATCTGGCCGAAAATGCCTCCCAGATCACTGGAAATGGCACTTCCCAGGCCTTGTAAGTTGCATCTAAGCATTTTCTATTTTGAAATTACTAGCGATATCATAAAAGAATACAAAAAATGCTCAAGGGGGGGGGGGCGGTCGCCCTCTTCGCCCCTTCGCCCCTTCGCCCCTTCGCCCCTTCGCCTCCTTCGCCCCCTTCGCCCCCTTCACACCCCCCCCCCTTGGCTACGCGCCTAAACACTATGCAGATTTTTAGGCCTAAAGCGTAATCCACATACGCGCGAAGATCATTAAACGGCGGAACCTTTTGAGTAGAATGGTTAATCCAGTCAGTCAGTCGTTACGCAGATATATGTTTTTGTGTGCAGTGTTTTATGTTTGAAGTGCAATGCTCAGTAGGGACTGTAGTCGTAAACGTAACCGTCATATACATGTTAAGAAATAATAACACACACACACACATCAGTCTTTACTTATTAAAGGTTGCTCAACTTTAAAAGTTTTAACTGAATAAGCTATGCGGGTGATTGGCCGATGTGTTACCATATAGATAATACCACATAGATAGAGATGACATATTGTTGTATGTGCGACAGTTGTATAGCTATACATACATTATACTACCATTAGAAATGAATACTGTGGCAATCGCCGATGATCATCAATTAATTGCTAAAGCCATCAAATCATTTGATGATATCATCAAATAATTGCTGGTATCAACAATTATTTGCTGATACCAGGAAATGAATCGTTGATATCGACAATTGTTTGCTGATATCACCAAATAAATTGTTGATATCATCAAATATCGATATAAAGGGTAAAACGGCTTGCCATACGTACGGAAGGAAGACCGTAGTATCAAGGGCGAGGAACAAGCCCAAGTCTGATTGGCTCGAAAATACAGTATTGTTACAAACTTCCATGAGCCAGGAAAGATCAAAACGCGCGGCGGCTGCAGTTCAAAACACGAGCCGTCCATGAGATCATCGACTACAAAATCTGTCCATCCGGATTTTCCCAGCAGTACAAGTTGTAAACAAAATGAGTAAAATATGGTAGATCAAAATAGCAAGGTGAAAAGAAACTAAATTTGTAATATAATAATACTTTATGTATTTCTGTTTTGATTCTTTCTTTTCTTTCTTTCATTTTTAATATTTTATCTTTTGTGTTACTGAATATGTATACTTCTTTCATGCATATGGCAATGTCTAGACACACGTCTATGGTAGGCCCTGTGGGACAAATATATCATATTATATACGCGTATTAATTCGAATATATACGCATATGAAATCAGCCAATCACATTAGGAGGAATACACACACGTATAAAAATTCGAATATATACACGTATTAAATCAGCAGATTTAATACGTGTGTATATCCGAATTAATACG
>JAIPMN010020461.1:0-12099 GCA_020650975.1 Apostichopus californicus | reverse complement strand
TAAAAGACTTCAAGGCACATATATAATGAAGCTGATAGTTAGGATTCATTACAAATGGGTTTAGTGATAGCGTAACCCTACAAAATATGTATGGATGATATACATATCTAGTTATACTGTCCACTTAATGTTACTACCTGTAAGAGGACACATATATATTACTCTTTGAAGGCATTAATTTTCATTTGACTCCCCACCCCCTCCCCCACTCCCTACCATCCTTTGTCTTTCTCAGTGACAAGCTAAGAGCAAAAGAGATAATTTTAACTTAAATATAAGTTTTGTATGGAAGATGAAGTAATTCCTTAACAAATTGGTTCAGTGATAGTTACCCTTTATGATATGCATTACTTCTATACATATCTAGATAAACTGTCCATGTAATGTTACTACCTGTAAGAGGACACATATATTACTCTTTGAAGGCATTAATTTGCATTTCACTTTCTCATAGTGGCTTAATCCTAAGAAAAGAAGGGATAATCCTTTGACTCAGATATGAGACTGTTAGTATTATACAGCCTATTCAAAGTCGTACTAACTTTCATAGCTACTACTATATGTAACACAGGTATGGATAATGTACATATACACTGTCCACCTAATGTTGCTGAAATAACACATTAATTATAGAAAACAAATAAAGAGAGCATCATGTGTTATTAAACCTCCTTCGGCTAACGATGCCACCATGAGAGTAAATGGAAGGGGTGTGGTTAGGTACAGAGGGAGGTGTGAATAAATGAGCAACTCTCATGTTTATATTCAATATTATGAACTTAACAACTGTGAGTGTCAATATATGTCTGCTTGCAGCATCAATATATGAGCTGTAAATAAGTGTTTATTTCTAATAAATCCTACTCATTTAGTCATTTCAGATACTGATGACGAGGACTCCAGCAGTGCTGAAAATGAACCCGACACTTCACGTAAAAGAAAAATATCATCAAAGAAAACCACCAGAATCATTGGCTGGTAATAATATTTGTAGTGGATTTTATAGCCCTGGGCAATCTATGCCATAGTGATGTTGTGCACGTTTAAACTGAGCAAATTTGCACTTTTTGTTATTGAATGTATTTATAAGAAATGTGTGGGTGATGTAAAATTTGAGAGAAGTCATGACTATTTCTTCACACCACTTGTGTTAAATATCATCCAATTTCTCTTGTTACTTGCTATTATGATAATGTTCATTGAATATTTTTGGTAAATGCTTGGTTATTTGTACATCGGTTTGTAAACTTTTCGAGCTTCAAGTTAATAAATAGGAAAAAAAAAAACAATGATTTAATTCACAATCTCATTTTACTTCTCTAAACAGGGGCTCAGACCAGTAAAAGATGCGAAAAGCCTGGTAAGATATTTTTTGGCTTTTCTACCTGCAAGTTTATAGGCAGGAGACTATGATGTAACAAAAGGACACTGGTGGTGATTCATAATTAGCCCAGCATGTAGAGTCTAAGAAATGAATTGGATTGTTTCTCAATATAATAGTTACTGATCCAGCTTGTCACCGTTAGTAGGCTGTGCAGGGTAATGCTGTATGTTAAAGGGGCATCATAGGAAGACTTCACTTTTCAGCTCTGCTAAATGCATATATGACAGACAAATTGCCCTCCAAATTTGCCTCAGTATGTAGTCAGTATGTTGACAGATATTTACAAATGAAAGCAAGCATTTGTAGGACCATAACAAATATTCTCAATTGTTTTGTTCACAACATAACACATTGATATGAAGTACCTAAATGATATGTGGTAATCTCCCTTATGTTTGTCTATGTAATTTTTAGAATACATATTTTATAACTGCAGGATGAAGACAATGTTTATTCTTTTAAGACAGACCTCAGCTTAAACAGTAGAATTACCAGGTCAATGCAGTGTTGATATACAGTATGACTATGCAGGTGCTATTACGTATCATTTCCCTTCCATCTTATTAAGTGAGAACATTCTCCTAGAGAATTTGCCTCTACCTGATAACCCCTGTCATTGGTTTGGAGAGGAGTAGTGATTTGTTCCTTTACATTTAACTTCCAGCTAGACAATACTCCTAATGGACAACAGAGGAAGCAAACATGGTGATGTCTACGTTTAAGGACTACATTCAGGGTACAGCAGACAGGAAGTTACCAAGTAAGAGCAGCTGCCAGTCATCTGTACCTTTCACATATAATCTAATTATTTGGGGAGTTTTCATAGATATCAATTCTTAATACTGATTGCACCAATTTACCAGCCCAAAATGACTGAAGTCAGCATCCTATATAAGATGTAAGCACCCTATGTAATTGATAGATCTAAAGAATCAGGCTTATAGGCCAAATTATGAAAGGTACATTTAGCACTTCCAATGCTAGCATTAGTGGATATTTTTGGTTTGTATATTTGCCATTAGGAAAATGTCCTTCAACAAAGGCATTTAAAAGTTCAACAAAAGAGAAACAGCTATTCAATCAAATAACCATAATGTAATAGTGTACAGTAAAGGTACATGTTTGATTGGCCATTGCATCCCATTAACATTCATGATTATGTTTTTTCTTCTTCTAGGTATTAGCTTAGATCTTGAACCTTTTTGTTGTTATTGTTGAAATCTCTTATTATTCTGGCTTGCTTTGAGTAGTTGGAATCTCTTCCTGTGGAATATGGTACCATTTACAATACTTAAAAATATATATTCTTGCTGCAAATTTCATTCCCCATTTCCATTTCAGCCTGCCAAGAAATTAACGACTTCCAGAAAAAGAATCAAAACAAAAGTATTTTACGAACGAAACAAAATGAGAAGGCTATGTCAAGCTCGCTCAGCTGAGATGAAAATGTCTTAGCTGAACAACCAGTGTTTCCTTATGTTACTATCCTTTCTTTCTTTTACATAACTATTGGATTCATATTATTTTTATCATGTTTTGCAGAGCTGCTTCTAAACGATACTATAGTATCGTTCAGAAGCAGCTCTGCAAAACATGATAATATGTTGAGGTATGTACATGATCCCATGTTTTAATGTTCTTATCCTTGCTTCCCTAAGTAATATATCTTTTAGTCCAATAGCAATACAAATATTGAATCTCAAGGAGCAAAATCATTCAAAAGGCTATACTAAACATCACTGAACATTTTGTGTCCCTCCGTTACCATCGGAATTGTCCCTCCGTTACTGTACAAGATCAATTGTAGATTTGACAGTTGATGCCTGTTCATCTATTTTTCCCCTTGGTGTTTGTGAAGCAATGCAACAGCTGAGACATGATATAAGTTAAATGGCAACTTAAGAACAGAGAATTTGACGTCTTAAAAAAAAAGTGTCAAAACACATGTTCATTTGGTGTCCCTCCTTTACCGTGATGTTTTTCATGCCATATTTTTCCTACAGTAACAGCTACAATAATTAGGTTGATGGGTATGAAGCAAGTAACTACCTGTCTAGATAACCACACAAAAAATTTCCAAATACTCCCCCAAACTAAAGCAAAGAGAGACAAAATGTGTAAGGAATACAGTCAAATGTCCCTCCGTTACCGCTTGACCCTGCCCATTTTTGGTTCCTTGCTTTAGCAAAAGGTACCTATGTAGTCAGGTTTGGGTGTGTGTGTGCGTGTGTTTGTATTATCGGACCTCCGAGGACGATGACTTGACTACACACCTTTTGTCTGAGGACGTTTTCAGCCTCCGAGGACGAAAATCAAGGTCCTCGGACGAAAACTCTGTAGAATGCATCCAACAACTATTTTATGACCTTTTGTGAACTTTGGAGGAAGTCCTCTAACCAACCATAATGTCAGAATCAGTGTGGGGTACCGCACACAATTCCGTTGGATTTATCAAACAAGTGTGTCGAAGTTAACACTGATTGTTGCCAGAGTAATAAAATATTAATTCTATTAATCATGTCAAATGTAAATTAATATTCTGCCCCAAACCCACTGTATCAAAGACAGCCAAGTAAAATGTGAAAAGTATGAAATACTCAATAACAGCACAAAACTTACATTTTTCCTTCAATAAATGGCTAAAATATGTTCTCAACACGAATAAAACCTTTCATTAGGCAACCTACTTTTCCCGCGCACGCAATGTTATACATTGCATTAGAGCGCTGCACTGCGCCTGTATATTATTATATACGATTCTTGCATCGTTTGTTCGGGGACCTCGTCCTCTGAAGGCTCCGAGTCGTCGAAATTCACTTACGCGGTAAGTTTTTTTTATAAAGAATAACAAGTTAAATTACAATTATTAGAAAATAAGTTTTGTTTTTTTCTGAAAATTTGATTGAATTCTGACTTTCAGGGTTTACAAAGTTGAAGATGTTGCCTTGAATAGCTTAGGACGTTAGGTCTAAGTAGCCGCCGTAGGGGGTTTATATACTATTCTACAAGTCTATGTTACTACATTAATAATAGTAATACTACTAGTACTAGTACGTAATAGTACTATTATTATTACTAGGCAGTACTACTATGACTACCTAGGTACGACAAACGTAGTTTGAACACCAATAATCAAACGTATTGTAGTAAGAAACCAGTTCATGTCAGAAATCCAAAAGACATATTCTCTGATTTTCAAGCTGTACTTTAATGAGAATAATACTAGTTTTCCCTAATCTTTTTTTTTACACTGCAGTGTTTGAGCTTTGATTTTCAGTTGCTCATAGCCTAGGCTATGAGTATGACCTATTCGAAAATTTAGACAAAGTGAAAACTAGTTTAGGCCCAGGCCTTTTTTTCTTTTTAACGAGAATATCGACATAAAATCAGAAGCTAATTAGTGCCTTATAAACAAGTTTTACCGTTCCATGTGACTAGGCTCTATAGAGGATAGGTTACCATACCATTACCAGGCTGTAGAAATGTAGCATTATTATTAACATTATCTTAATACTGTCTGATAATTTTGGCCATAGTCTTATTGTAAGCCAGTAATATAGCTGCTATAAAGTGTTCTAAGGATAGTACAAACTGTAGGTGCAATAAACCAATGCAACCTTAGATTTGAGCCTACTTGTATGACATGTAAACACAAATTCTTGCATCTTTTGGTGTCATAACATATGTTAGCAATGTGTTGCCTAACACCAACAGTCAATGTGAAAAATCTAGCCTAACCAATTTCTTTAAAAAAAACTTTAAAAATATTTTTGAACAAAGTCATCTGGAATTTGACATTTCTGATTAGCATCATTATTTTGGGAAGGGGAAGACTGGTGTGGGGTAGTGGGGAAAAAAATGAAATTCGAAATTTGCCATACATACGTGCAAGAAACACATGTATGGGCTGCACGAATGCAGGGTGCCTACCAGTAAATTAGTATTGTATTTTGTAGGTTACTCTTCATGGTTTATGTCAAATCTTAAGAGATGCTGTTGACATAGGAGTATTTTAAATGTATTTTTTCCCCAAAAAAGTAAGTGATGGGAATACGGTGAAGGGTCATGAGAGAATCCAGTTTGGATTGGCACTTCTCAAGACTGTAGTGTTTTATTTTAACAGGAAGGAATTATTGCCGAGAAAAGAGAACACTGTAAAATCTATATTCTCATACATCCTCATACATTTGGAAGTATGCAAAGTAATGCAATGTTCCAAAAAGGAAAAACCCTTCACCCGTTTCTAAACGTCTCTATCTTATTCATTTAAAGTGAAATGAACTCCAGAAATCAAAGAAGAGCTTCAAGAACCCGCCAAAGTCCCCTTGACGTTGCTAAAGAATATGTCAGGAAGGGTTCAGACCAGGCGGGATTTGTTGTAAAAACAGTCTCAGAAGCAGTTGGTATGTACAATCGATGGATTTATAACACTGAAGCTGCAAGAAGTTCTATACTTCTATAGATTTCAATATATGCTGAGTTTGAAGCTGAATTAAATTATTTTCTTGCTTTAAAAACGACTTTAAATATACATTTTTTACAGTAACAGCTAACACTCGTTTTTTTCATACTGCATATAGGTAAGGGGCTCTTTTCAGAGAAAGCGTTCACAAAGGGAGAATTCTTACTTGAATACAGGGGCAAGTTAGGGAGATCAGAAGCCACCGCGCATGATGATCAAACTTTCATCTTCCACTTTCAGCATGGAAAAAACAAGATGTGGTGAGTCACATGTATATCTGATTTTCTATTGCCTTGAGCATCCACAGTTTTACAATTAAAATGCAATTTCATGCACAGCTTTTGGTAGATAATGATACAACTTGGGCACAGTGATCACCAAGTAAGTAGGCATTAGGTGTTCAGGAAGTTAAAATCAATGGTTATCTAGGAGCCATTTTTGTGAAAAAATGCCTCTTCCACAGTTTACAGTAATCGGATGGATTCGTTTAAGATAAAGTACTGTACTACTCCTTGCACAGCTTTTTTTCTGGATAATGATCAAAGTTGTTCACAATTGTCACCAAGTAATGGTGTATTTTGGCTGTGCGGGGAGTGAGTCAAAAAACATCTACCGTTGGGGTAATTTATGGCCATTTTGTTAAAACACCAAAACTGCTCCTCCCTTAGATTGAATTGGATGATTATGAAAGTTGGTACAAATTCCTTGATCAATTGATGGCACATGGGTGTTCAGGAATATTGGTGAGAGGTCATGTAGGGGTCATTTCCCTAGTCTTAACCATGGAAATTAGTTTCCTGTGAAAGGTGATTGATAGTATCACCAGCAAAAACTTAGCATATGCAAGTTAGAAACTGCTAAAGTGGGGCTATTATCACCCGCATAAGAAGAGTAGACTGATGCAAAGCCAGCCTGTGAAAGTGATTGCTGGAATCACTTGCATAGATTAGTACTAAATGAAGCACAAGACCTTTCACACCACTTGAAGAGACAGAAATTGCTTCTTCCACTTTCATGCTATTCAGTTGCATGTACTGCTCTGTGTAGACTGTTCTAGTCCTGTAAGAAGTGTCATTTATAGTGTGGCAACTGCACCATTGGAGCTCTTGTCACTAAGTATTGTTTTTCTTATTTCTGTTGAAAGCATTGATGCAACATCAGATCTTTGCATGGCAAAGATGGTCAATGATGACTGGAGGAAACCAAACTGTAAAGTGAAGAAAGAAACTTTGGATGGGAAACCTCACCTACTGCTATTTGCAATCCGAGATATCTTACCTGGGCAAGAGCTCAGGTATGATTATGGAAAGGAGGATGCACCTTGGAGAATGGTAAACTTCAAAAACATGCTATTAATTTAATAACTGTAATATATATCCCGAAAACCTGATGTATGTTAGTCCCCACAAGAATGAACTGAAATGGTCATACATACACACTTTCATAATTAGTTGCCTGATATTAAATACTTCACTCTGATCACGATTGGACCAAGGAACCGTTTAAGATTGCTTTATAATTCCTTGAAATGAAGTATTGTGGAGGCTTTTTGAAAGATGCATTCCATGATGATATTTTAGTAACCCAACAGTTCATAGTCCTCAGAGAGTTAGTGGTAAAATCCCATGCTCTCTGTGATCCCAGTGAGGACTTGTGTAATTGAAAAGTACAGATCAAACTCCAATTTTGGTTAAAAACAAATAATATTTCTAAGTCACCTACTTAATTTTTTTGGGAGAAGATATAGAGTGGGGTCAATTTTATAATGAGTTTGCTACTTCTGGTAATAGACAAAATGGAAGTAATTGACTGTTAAAAATAGTACTATCATTAATATTGTCATTTTTAAAAATAGTATTGAAATTAAGATTGTCCAAAATAGTATTGATTTTCTCAATCATTCCGATTAATCTGTCTATTTAAATGTGTGTTCCTTCATTTCTAGCAGGATGCTGATGTTGAACTAGAAGAGGATGAAGATGATACAGGAGAGAATGGTGTAGAGGTGAGCTATAAATGTACTTTCCCTTCTCTCACATTGTTATTTTTCTGCTGAATGATTGAGAGTAAACATCATTCAGTTTCAAGTAGTGCTTGCATATGTTAACAATAGTTTAAGGTTACGATTATTAATCTCTGGGACTTTTTACTGATCAGCTTTTCAATCACCTTTAAATTACTGATAAACTACAGCAGTACTTTCAATATAGATCTCAGAATGCTGTTCATCACATGATGGTAGAGTCCTCTGTGAGATAGTGAAATTTAGGTTTGTAAATAGAATACATGTCATGCAAAGTACAACTGATGCAAAGGTTTGATGAACATTTGTCATATGAGTGAAACAATTTTTTAATGTCATATAAAGGTGGTTATTATACAGGTAGATATAAGGAATGATTGTGTCGTGTTCATAGGTAAGTCCTCAGAAAGAAGCAAGTAAAATATCCATGCACACACACTTTTGTAATTAGTTTCCTGATATTAAATACTTCACTCTGATCACGATTGGACCAAGGAACCTTTAAGATTTGTTTTATAATTCCTTGAAATGAAGTATTGTGGAGGCTTTTTCAAAGATGTATACCATGATGATATTTTAGTAACCCAACAGTTCATAGTCCTCAGAGAGTTAGTGGTAAAATCCCATGCTCTCTGTGATCCCAGTGAGGACTTGTGTAATTGAAAAGTACAGATCAAACTCCAATTTTGGTTAAAAACAAATAATATTTCTAAGTCACCTACTTAATTTTTTTTGGAGAAGATATAGAGTGGGGTAAATTTTTAAAATCAGTTTGCTACTTCTGGTAATAGACAAAATGGGAGTAATTGACTGTTTAAAATAGTACTATCATTAATATTGTCATTTTTAAAAATAGTATTGAAATTAAGATTGTCCAAAATAGTATTGATTTTCTCAATCATTCCGATTAATCTGTCTATTTAAATGTGTGTTCCTTCATTTCTAGCAGGATGCTGATGTTGAACTAGAAGAGGATGAAGATGATACAGGAGAGAATGGTGTAGAGGTGAGCTATAAATGTACTTTCCCTTCTCTCACATTGTTATTTTTCTGCTGAATGATTGAGAGTAAACATCTCATTCAGTTTCAAGTAGTGCTTGCATATGTTAACAATAGTTTAAGGTTACGATTATTAATCTCTGGGACTTTTTACTGATCAGCTTTTCAATCACCTATAAATTACTGATAAACTACAGCAGTACTTTCAATATAGATCTCAGAATGCTGTTCATCACATGATGGTAGAGTCCTCTGTGAGATAGTGAAATTTAGGTTTGTAAATAGAATACATGTCATGCAAAGTACAACTGATGCAAAGGTTTGATGAACATTTGTCATATGAGTGAAACAATGTTTTAATGTCATATAAAGGTGGTTAATATACAGGTAGATATAAGGAATGATTTTGTCGTGTTCATAGGTAAGTCCTCAGAAAGAAGCAAGTAAAATATCCATGCACACACACTTTTGTAATTAGTTTCCTGATATTAAATACTTCACTCTGATCACGATTGGACCAAGGAACCTTTAAGATTTGTTTTATAATTCCTTGAAATGAAGTATTGTGGAGGCTTTTTCAAAGATGTATACCATGATGATATTTTAGTTACCCAACAGTTCATAGTCCTCAGAGAGTTAGTGGTAAAATCCCATGCTCTCTGTGGTCCCAGTGAGGACTTGTGTGATGGCTCAAATTGTACTTGAAAAGTATAGATCTCCAAACTTAAGTTAAAAATAAAGTTTCTTAGTCACCTACTTAATATTTTGAATGAATTAATTAGCTGAATTTTCTTTTGGAGAAGATATAAAGAGGGCTCAATATTTGAAATGAGTTTGCTTGTTATGGTAATAGACAAAATGGGAGTAATTGACTGTTAAAAATAGTACTATCATTAATATTGTCATTGTCAAAAATAGTATTGATTTTCTCAATCATCCAGAATATTCTGTCTATTTAAATTTGTGTTCATTAATTTCTAGCAGGATGCTGATGCAGAACTAGAAGAGGATGAAGATGATACAGGAGATAGTGGTGTAGAGGTGAGCTTTAAATAAACTTTCCCTTCTCTCACATTGTTTTTTTTCTGCTGAATGATTGAGAGTACACATCTCATGCAGTTCCAAGTAGTTCTTGCAAATGTTACCAATTTTAGTTAAAGTGTTAAGAAATTATTAATCTATGGGACTTACTTTTTACTGATCAGCTTTTCAATCACCTTTTAAGAACTGATAAACTAAAGAAATATTCTCAATATTGATCCCAAGATGCTGTTCATCAAATGATGTGTTGGTAGAGTCCTCTGTGAGATAGTGAAATTTTAGGTTCGTAAATAGGATACATGCCATGTAAAGTACAGTTCACACTAAGTTTTGACGAACATTTGTCATGTGAGTGAGTGTAGTTTCCATAGAAAACCTTGTGAGGACTTGACAAGTATAGGTAACACAAGGGTTTGATGAACATTTGTCATTGGAGGCTGTGAGACTGAGTGTTGTGTCCAAGATGACCCTTGTGAGGACTTTGCTGTTGATTTTGTGAAATACATAAAAACATTTCATCTGATCAGGTGTAAAAGCTAGTGCGTCCACAAGAATATTTTGATGTCATATAAAAGAGTTTAGTATACAGGTAGATACTAGAAATGATTGTGTGGTGTACATAGGTATTGAAATTAATGTTCTCATTGTTAAAACTAGTTTTAATTTTCTCGATCATTCAGATTAATCTGTCTATTTAAATTTGTTGTTCATCCATTTCTAGCAGGATGCTGATGTTGAACTAGAAGAGGATGAAGATGATACAGGAGAGAATGGTGTAGAGGTGAGCTATAAATGTACTTTCCCTTCACTCACATTGTAATTTTTCTTCTGAATGATTGAGAGTAAACATCTCATTCAGTTTCAAGTAGTGCCTGCAAATGCTACCAATAATAGTTTAATGGTTAAGATATTATTAATCTCTGGGACTTAATTTTTACTGATCAGCTTTTCAATCACCTTTAAACTAAAGCAGTACTTTCAATATAGATCTCAGAACGCTGTTCATCAAATGATGTGTTGGTAGAGTCCTCTGTGAGATAGTGAAATTTTAGGTTTGTAAATAGAATACATGCCATGTAAAGTACAACTGATGCAAAGGTTTGATGAACATTTGTCATGTGAGTGTAGTTTCCATAGCAACCTTTCTTAGGACTTGACATGTATAGGTCACACAAGGGTTCAATGAACATTTGTCATTGAAGGCTGTGAGTGCATGAGTGTAGTGTCCAAGATGACCCTTGTGAGGACTTGTGAGGAAGTTGCTGTTATTTCGTTACACAAATGAAAAAAAAAAATCTGTTCATTCATTCATAAAGGGGTCTGTGAAATTTTAGGTTCGTAAATAGGATACATGTCATGCAAAGGACAGCTCACACAAAGGTTTAAGGAACAATTGTTCATGTGAGTGAGTGTAGTTTCCATAGCAAACCTTGTGAGGACTTGACAAGTATAGGTCACTTAAGGGTTTTGTGAACATTTGTTATGTGAGTGTAGTGTCCATGATGCCCCTTGACTTTGTTAAAGAAACCATTCATCTGACCAGGTGTAAAACAAACTTCATTTACAAAATCGTTTCAATGGCATAACAAGGTATGAAGTATAGATGTACATATTTGAAATGACTGTGTGGTATACATTGGTACTTCCTCACAATGAATTACAAAGAAATTAATGGAGGGTTCAACATTTGATATAAGTTTGCTAGTTTTGGAGATATTGAATCTGGGTGTAATTGACTGTTAAAAATACTATCAACATTTTCTCAACCGTACAGATTTATTTGTATATTTAATTTGTTTTTGTTCATTTTTAGCAGGGTGCTGATGAAGAATTAGAAGAGGATGTGGATATAGGAGAGACTGATATGAAGGTGAGCTATAAATAACGTTTAGTTGTATATTTGACATGATCAAGATCATATAGTTACTTTTGCATTTCTCTGTAACTCCTGAAGAAAATACCCATAGCTGGAGGATGGAGATGGAGGGTTCAACATTTGATATAAGTTTGCTAGTTTTGGAGATATTGAATCTGGGTGTAATTGACTGTAAAAAATACTATCAACATTTTCTCAACCGTAGAGATTTATTTGTATATTTAATTTGTTTTTGTTCATTTTTAGCAGGGTGCTGATGAAGAATTAGAAGAGGATGTGGATATAGGAGAGACTGATATGAAGGTGAGCTATAA
>JAIPMN010020460.1:0-14532 GCA_020650975.1 Apostichopus californicus | reverse complement strand
TGTACCTATGTATGTTTTGGTGTTATTGGTAAACCATGTTGAAGTTAGGGTCGCATGGACGAATTCCATTTCTCGTATGTTACTGATGCTAACCAGGGAAGCACCATGTTCTTCACAATCACGCTGAGAATCTGTCCAACGGTTGTCTTGACTGGCTGTCATAAATTTGTAGCAGTGACTATCGAAAGAGACCCAGTCTGGTGGACAGATGTGTTCTATAAATCGATAAGAAAAGTAATGCAGTAACGGTAAAACCACTCAGTCACGAACGAAAGTATACGGAAAACAATCCCCCCACCCCCCCCCCCCCAAAAAAAGAGGCGTTATAACAGAATAATGTCAAACTTGTATTTTACCCTCACTTAAGTATAGGTCTAGAAAATTGTTTTCAAACGGTAAGTGAAATATAATATGCTTGATACGATTTCACATTGTTCTTGTCCGTCACGGGGTTATGGCTATATGAGATCAGAAGAAGCGTGTATTCTTTTCAGATACATATATATTCACCACATCGCTCGCCAACCTGTAACCGTTATCTTTTCCAAACAAACCTTAATGTCAAGTCAGAGCTTATAGAACATTGACTCGGGCTAAATAAGTTTGGAGGGAGAGAAAATTTGTTATTTCCATTTGCGGGCAAACTCATTTTAGCTTTACCTCCTCGCATCGGCATTAGAATATGAGCATACTTTTGGCATGATCAGGAGGATTGGAGGTGATGGGGAGGGGAGGAGGGGAAGAGGGGGAGGGGGGAAGAGGGGAAGAAGGGAGGAGGGGAAGAGGGGAGGAGGGCGGAGGGGAGGATAATTCGTTACCTTCTGATTGGGGTTGAGGTAGAGAAGAGTCCTTGAATTGATATCGTGCTGTTCTATACTCAGCCAGGAACCCGGATGCCTCATTTGCATAATCTGATACAAAGGCAAGGTCTAAAGTGTTGAAACTGGACCGGACTGGAGAGGGCGGTAGGTCAGAATTACAAAATCTGCGAAAATAAGATAAAAATAAATTTTATTAGGAAATTAATCAAGTGAAATGTATAATAGTAAAAAAAAAAAAAAACAGCTCCGAAGTAACAAAAAAATTTCGAAAAAACTAACTAATATTGAGTAGACGTATTCAAACCTGTTACCAAAATGATTCCGGAACAACGTTTGTGCCCCTATAGCCAATTTAACAAACCATCATTATGTTTGTATCGATTATAATACGAAAATAAAAATGAAATATCTAAAAACTTGGTAGAGGTTAAAAACAAAGTTTGTCAAAGTTGCCTTACTAGTGACATACCACGAAATATGAGCGCCTTTCTAAAATTCGGACATTTCTCGTATTTTTTTGTCAATAGTTGATCAAATTAGGAATGTATTGACCTCACATTATCTTAACATTATAATGTCACACCAATCCTGTTCGTAACAAACGTACTCTATTTTATTTTCCTGATCTATTGACAATTGATTTATTTTGACTTTATGTGCGTTTTTAAAATCTGTGAAATGGTTGCCATATCCTGTATTGTACCCGTTCCGCTACTCAGTTCATTGCATACATTAAAGTGACGGTAAGTAGACTATATCTTCAAACTAGAGAATCTCTTTTTATTTGATATTTGTTTTCTTTTTATATTTTTTTTCTGGCAAAGGGAACAATTATAGACACACGTCAGAAATGTACAATCTTTTCCTGCTTATCAGCAGTGTGTATGACATAACAAACCTTCTCAACTCGTATTCCTTTTCATAAATTTTCACGTGATCCGCTCGGCAGTCAGGTGATCCGTCCACGTCGAATTTGTGAAAAATAAGTTTGACAAACGTCCCGACCTCTGTACGAATATGCCAGGTAGCATTCTGATTAGGGAGGTAGTGGTTAGGAAAGTTGGTGGAGGCGATAAACGCCGATGAATCGGTACAAGCGAGTTCTTCGTTACCAGAGTATGTTCCTATGCCACAACCAGGGATATCTATAGGAAGAAAAATATTTTTATTTGTTTATGTTATGTTTATTGATATGCATATGTATATGTAAGTACATGTGTACTATATGAGCATTCATGTATGTGTAAATATGTATTGAACGATAACGCCGATGAATCGGTACAAGCGAGTTCTTCGTTACCGGAGTATGTTCCTATGCCACAACCAGGGATATATATAGGTAGAACAATATTCCTATTTGTTTATCTATATGATTATTGATATGCATATGTATATATGTGAGTGTGTACTATGTGAACCTTCATGTATGTGTCAATATGTGTTGAACGATAAACGCCGATAAATCGGTACAAGCGAGTTCTTCGTTACCGGAGTATGTTCTGATGCCAAAACCTGGGATATCTATAGGTAGAAACATATTCCTATTTGTTTATCTATATGTATATAGATATTAATATGTATATGTATATGTAAGTGTGTATCAATATATATAAGTGTATATATAAGTATATATTAGTGTGAATCTATATGTATATAGATATTAATATGTATATGTATATGTAAGTGTGTACAATGTGAACATTCATGTATGTGTAAAGATGTATTGAACGAAAAACGCAAATGTATAGGTGCAACGAGTGCTTCGTTACCGGAGTAGGTTCCTATGCCACAACCAGGGATATCTAGGTAGGAAAATAGTCATATTTGTTATCTATATGATTATTGATATGGATATGTGTATATGTGAGAGTGTACTATGTGAATATTCATGTATTTGTAAATATCTATATGTTCTAAAGTTTATAAATTATAAAAGAAGGCCCGTCATCATACGATTGTTCATGACGTATTCATTTTCCAATTGTCAGATCAACATCCCCTTCCATCACCCCTTATACACACCTATTTTGTTCACCGACCCAATAAAATATATAACTCCCGCGAATCCCCACCCCTACTAGCTCTTCCCCCCAAAAAACCAATAAAAAGAAACAAAGAATACCTGATCTCTCCAACGTTTCATAGAAATTGATGGGTAAAATAACGACGAGCTTACCTTTGCTTTCATAATGCACCTGAAATCCCAGAGAACGTACTTCCAGACCAGTCTGAAATACTATTTTAATTTGTGAAGAGTTAGTTAATATGTAAGGTGTGACGTCACCACAGAGAATTTGACTGTTGCCGTCGATACCCTCTGTGTCAGTAATGAATATTTCCACGGAATCTGTGCACACTCCCGTGACTGGGTCTTTTCCAACGTCAAATTCTGTGAAATTCAGGGCGATGTAGTTACCGTCTGGTAGATCTATAGTCCAATTACAAAATGAAAATGGCGCCAAACTTGAATCGACACTGTTGATTGAAAACGAACCATTCAGATCACGAAAAACATCCATGCCACCACATCCGGGTTCGCAGCCCTCTCCATTACCTATGCAGTCTTAGGGAAGAGATGAAAAAATGGTTATAAAACTACAGCGTAATTGTGATGCTTACAGGTTGAGGTAAGGATGGATGTACCTTAAACGGTGACTTTAGGTAGAATGTTAATCTTGATCTGGTATAGACCAAGCAAAAAGAAGAAGAATGTTATTAATGTTTCAATAACTATATTCGTGTTTTCAAGATAGTATTCACATTTCAAATATGCTTACTAAGACACCTAAATGGCAAGGCAAAATAAATACAAAAATTCATATTTACTTTTGGTTTCATAAGTCGCTATAAATCCCAATTTCTTGGGCATGTCTGCTTCGAGGGGACCGATGTGGAGTCTTAACGTCACATTGCTTGATCGGCTCGTCACGACCATCTGTCGATGGTTGCCGCAGTAAGAACCTCGTAACCTCGGGCCCTCATTCGGGAAATGATCGGTTATGTTGAGGACGTCCTGACAATACGCTGAAGATTTGGACTTACGTAAGCTTAGCTCCTGGAAAGTGAATCTGTTTGAAGAAGCCAAAAAATAGGCGGATTCTGACGATCTGTTGGCTTAGTGGCTATAGGATTTGCGATGAGTTATCTGACACTGATTATTGAAACGGTTAACAAGCCATGTTTTACTTCTTTCGGCCATCCCCCACTCCTCCTGCTCTCCCTCCCCCACCCCCTCCCCAAAAGTTTTGCAGTCGATTTCTACCTATTATGACAGAAATATTTTTAGTAGCAAATAAGAGCTTCAAGTAAGAAAGTAAGGAAGAAAGATTGTTTTAGTAAAGACAACATTGTTAATGTTATCATCTCAATCATCACATTAACAACTCTCCATTGGTGTGGGCAAAGAGGGCGGTGTGGAACGGGGGCCCATTCACCCACCTCCATTGAAAAACTTTCAGTCGGGGGATTTTTTACATTCAGTCGGGTAAGAATAAACCTGAAATGATTGAACCAGCCCTTCGCCCCTCCTCTCCCAGCTCACCCTTCCCTGCCTCCCTTGACTCCCTTGCCTCCCCTCCTCCACCCCTTTCCCTTCCATTCTCACCCCCCTTCCTACCCTTTCCAATTTATAATTTCAACCTACTTCACAAAGTAACCGTCTGGGGCTTCAATGTGAATTTCACACCACTGGCCGGTATTGTACCAAGGTGGAAATACAATCCCTTGGATCACGCCCTCTCTCTTTTCTGTGAGCACCACAGGCGATGTGGAATTCTTCCAAAGCTCCTCACACCTGACGTCGGCCAACTGCTTGTCAAATATTTCCGCTGTAGATAGAAAGATCACCAATGATATGCTTATCAACGTGACGTTTTGATTATTTGATATTCAATATAATCAATTAAAATACAACTCAAATATAAAAACGATTCACATGGCAGAATTTGAGAGAAGAAGAAGAAGGAGGAGAAAAAGCAACAACAAAAACAGACGGTATCTAACAAATTGAACTGATTCTACAACGTTACCTATGGCAACCAAATGCTCAGTAATTAAATCCCTAACCCTGGTTTATCTAATTATTAAGCTCTTAGCTGTTTCTACGAATCAGAACTTTCTGTATCAGTTGCGGACGCAGGGGGGGGGGGGCGGCGGGAGGGAGGGCACTATAATAGTGGCCTTTTCTTCAAACGTTCAAATATTGAATTCAGTTTCTCAGACTATTCAGGACTGATGTATTTATGACGTCTTGAATTATATGAATAATCAATTATCATATAGAAGAGGAGGGCATTAGTATGCAACTATACGAAGGTTTTTATGTTATTAAATGAGGTAAATCAATGATGTAATTAGTTATGTTTTAGTATGGTTATTTAAATTGAAGACGTTTCTAGTCTCGTATACGTAAGTACTTACCAAATACATCATCCGGAATGGTAGAGTTCAGCTGTTTAAAATCAGTCGTGTTAATGATCGATATCCTCGTGTGATCAAACACCACCGACTGGGTTGAAATATTAACTACTGGCGGTCCTTCAATAAGAGGACCAGATACGTCATAATCGTAATCAATGTCGTCATACAGAGGTATGGAATCACCATATTCAGATGAGGGCGCTATCAGAGGAACATTTAGACTCGCCAAACCTGGGAAGATGAGGAAGACACAGGGGAGGGAAAAATGCTATATAATAAGCTGATCTTGTCTGTAACCCTTGAATAAAATACCCCACAAAATTACTGGATAGGTTAGTTTCAGAAAGTACCTCCACAGAGATTCATGTATAAAGCTTGTCCATGCATTCGTTACGTCGAAGCCCGGCTACTGCAATAGTATTCTGTATGGATTACAAGGCTGTAAAATTGACAGGCTACAACGCGTACTAAACACCGCCTCGTTACGAGAACTCGGAAATATGATCACATTACCCCTACCATGATCGAACTCCACTGGCTCCCGATACGTGAACGAATCAACTACAAACTACTTCTGATGGTGTTCAAATGTATGCATAATGTAGGACCAAGCTACCTCACAAACTTGTTTCAGCTCCGACCATCATCCACACGCTCACATCGCTCTAATTCATCACTGATGTTACTCATCCCTAGAGTAAAAACACAGACTTACGGCTTGAGAACGTTCGCATCCAGTGCACCGTGCCTGTGGAACTCACTTCCAGAACATGGAAAAATGTGCAATACTGTGAACGGTTTCGAATCAGCTCTCAAAACGTATCTTTTCACCAAAGCATATATGTTATAATTGTTATTATTATGTGAAGCGCTACGAGAATTATTTCATAGTTTGTTTGGCGCTATATACAAATTATGTATTATTATGATTATTTGCGAATAACGATACTTAAAGACATAGCCTGGACACAGAATATAGCAGTATTGCATAGTTATATATATATCAAGACGATATATCTATACCACCTGAAGCTGAGTGCTGTCAGGATTTTTATCACGTAATCATGTGACCATAAACGCCTCCTAGAATAAGTCATAATGCGATGTGCTAGGTAGCTGTGAACGTGTAATAAGAAAACATTATACCGCATCGGTAACGAAGTCATATTTATACTTACGTCGGCAAATTTCCCCATCTAGTGACGTCAGATAATACCCACGTGGACATGCGCAGTGGAAACTTCCAGGCACATTAACACATTGATGAGAACAGGTACTGTCTTCCTCCTGCAAACACTCGTCAATATCTATACAGATGAAGATGATTATAAACAGCCAATGACGTCATCAGACAATGGGGGAGATGCCACGCATGCGTGAAAATACAGAATAAATAAATAGTCTTGTTCAAGGCGTTTGTATGTACGGTTATTGACCATACGTGTAAAATAGAATGTGAGGTTTCGAATGTCGTAAACACTCCAAGATCCACCAGATGGATATCGTTTACAACATCGTTACTTTGTTCGGTCACGTAGTGCCAATGGGCATACACCCCACCCACCCACCCACCCACCACCGTTTTCATGTGGGCCGTAAAACTCCCTAGCTATCTACCTCCTTCGTGTTTCAAATTCTTCTCTACTTTATTAAAAGGTGGAAAAATAAGTCAAATAATGTTATCACTTTGCAAGATATCAATCAGAATTTTTGTTTTCTATATTATCGATAAAATATTGCCATCTTCTTTCCGTCTGGAAAGGAAATAAACCACGTGTAAACAATTATGATCTCTTTGAAAAAAAAACAACATCCGTCGACCTTTTAATTTTTGGCTTTTTTTTTAAATCTTTTTTCCCTCTTTTCTTGAGATCATGAGGCAAATCTTGGACTTGAACTGAGTTATGATGTCGATCTCGTTGAATTATTTTTATTGTTGTGTTTATTGACACAAAGTGAAATTAAAACTTAAAACTTTTTAAGGTTTGGAGTTTCTGGACCGACCTATCACCATACCGACTTCTGTTTTCCCCGTTTGGCATGGAAATATTAAAATGTCGTTAACATGCTAAAATATTATATTTTTAAAATAAATTAGCAATTTTCAACAAAATCATGATTCATTGTTCAGTTAACATATCAACAGTTTGCCACACAATGACAAATTACTTACATCTACATTTAATTGAGAAATTCAACATTTTGCTGAAGACAAAATGACAATATGATTATTTATCAAGAAAATAACTACTGTGGTGTCTCACCGATTTGACAAATGGTACCACGTGATACAATGACGTCACGACATGAGAAAGCTCTCCATTTCATACTGTCATCCATATCGAGATAAACACATATACCGATGGTATTGTTATCCGAAATCGAATCGGGTAACCATCGGAAATTTTCGTACGTCATCGGAAGACTCGACTCATCAGGTAACCACACGAAAGATGTTTGTTGATGAGACGCCATCTTCTGGAGTCCAATGATGTATTGATATATGAATGGTAATTGGAATCTATAAAGAAAAACATCGTAGTTAATCGATCGATCAATAAGTCGTTTATTGATACGTTTTCGTATATCTATCTACGACAAATTCCACGAAATAGTTATTTTTTTTCTTTAAATAAGATTAAGTAAGCCTATCTCAACATTTTAACCAGACTAACACAATTCTTTAAGTGAACCGAGCGGCTATCGGAAGTTTTTCGTATATCATCGGAAGGCTTTAAAATATGTTACAAACATCTTTAATAACATTACAAGTTACATATTGTTCTAAAGACAGTGTATCGTTTATGAGGGGGGAAGGGAGCGGGGGGGGGGGGGGTTGGGTTGGGAGATGAGAATTGCTTTAACTTTACCGTTCCTTTTCTTTCTCAAAGAATTTTTGCAGTTTCGTGGATTGTATGACCGCAGAATGACTATCTTCCATGAAAATCTCCTCACATCCATTACTCTCCTGGGTCTCCACCGTCCTCAGGCAATAACCGTCGTGTTCGGTATTTTTTCCTTCACATATGTGGCCCTTTTCTTTAAAAACAGAAAGGAAAAATATAAAATTAGCTATTTATTTCCCAATTATTATTATTAATTTCAAAATAAGTTATCATAATTTATTATTCGAGATTGGTTTTTGTTTTTGTTAGTTTTTATTTTTATTACACAAGACAGATGAATTGTAAGGTAAACTACTGCAGTATATAGAGTTGCTATGACAACACAGTAAGAACAGAGAAGAAAGGTCCGTAAAAGGCCAACAATATGTTAGACAGAAGTTTCAAAATGTCGGTGACGAACGAAGGGACAGGGGATAGGGGACATGGGACAGGTGACATGGGATAGGGGATAAGGGACATGGGACAGGTGATAGGGGACAGGGGATAGGGGACATGGGACAGGGGACAGGTGACATGGGATAGGGGATAGGGGATAAGGGACATGGGACAGGTGGCAGGTGATAGGGGACAGGGGACATGGGACAGGGGACAGGGAAAGAGGACAGGGGACAGGGAAAGAGGACAGGTACAAACCTCCAATCTTCAATGATTGTATGGAGACAGGTTAGCAAGTACCGGTATATGTAATGAGCGATCTAAAACTAACTTAATAAAGACAAAACCCCATCCGAACAAGAAAACCCTAACAGGAGGATTATTAACCATCGCTAATGGCCAATCAATTTGTAAGAATAAAAAGACTGACTGTGTATTGTATATTCATTCAAATTTACGGCCATTTTGAAATTACCACTTGTTGCTTAAAAACGTGAGAGAAATACTCACATCTCAGTCGAAATCACACTCTAAAATATCAAAAAATATATTCATGATTTCATTAGCCTATATTTAGAAGATAAAACTAAACATGGGCGAATTTATGCTGCCATGAAAGCTACGGTCCACATTTTTATGGCGGTATAAGGCTTGTAAAACTGCCAAGTCAGAAAACCCATCTTAAAAATGTCAAAATCTTGTCAAAGGATTTTTAACATCTATACACGCTCATATTATATTTCAAGAATTCTCCTTTCTGTATGTTTGCATAATAAATACAATTTTATGGTTTGTATTGAGAATTTTTAAACCCCATAAATTCACCCTCAACGAAGGTGACATTTAATAAGGTCACCCGTCTCATTCACGTATGAGATTTTGTATTTGTTTTTTTATTGTAAATTAAATCATGAACCAGGGTTCGATTCAGCTTCATGAATCATGCAATAAGAAGCCAAAAATATTTCACATTTTCTCACCAACAACATATCTATATCTGAAGGAGAATGAAATATACTAAAATGGCTAACATGCATTATATCTTATGACTGTAACGTTTGTTTTATATTGGAGATATAATCCTGGTTTTCTTAGGTAGAGTATATATATGCATAATTTTGTTTCAACGATAGTAAAGTCCAGGGGTTAACTTCAGTGGCGGAGCTAGGGGTATTGGTCAGGGGGAGGGGCGAGAATGGTCTGTAGGGGCGCTTTCGACACTATCTAAGCGGAGCGCCACCACAGGTTGGCGCGGAGCGTACAGAAGTTTTTTGAGTAAAGATACTCCCTAGATCGCCGGAAATGACCCTTT
This sequence comes from Apostichopus californicus, assembly GCA_020650975.1. NCBI lineage: Eukaryota > Metazoa > Echinodermata > Holothuroidea > Aspidochirotida > Stichopodidae > Apostichopus > Apostichopus californicus. Next base: position 4,699 of record JAIPMN010020460.1, on the reverse strand, counting down.
CCGGGCCTTGCTAATTTGCAGATAAACGAAGAATAAATAGGTGTCATCGCCATTTTGTCAGAAAATTACACCAACAAAATGTGACAAATGTCAATAGGTATTTGAGAGCGCAATAAAAAAGTCAATAATCGCGAATAAGTAAAAAGTGGTAAAAAGCTGAAAAGGGCGCCAGCAGTCCATTTGAGTCCGTCAGGGGGGGGGGGGCATCCGTCCCTCTGACTATATGGACGCTCCGCCACTGGAATTTAACTTGATATACATATCAATATATTCTACAACATTCTGGCGAAATTTGAATTCAGTTCCTTACTTCCAGATTCCGAGATAATTTCTTTTGAAGATGAAATTTTTTCCCTCAGTGTATTCAGCTCTCAATATCGTTATAACAGATTTTAGAGGCTGGTAAGATAAATTTGCAACATATCTAAAAATACAAAATGCTGTCATTGTCATATAACTTAAGAAGAAGACAGAGCAAGAGGAATGGGACAGAACAAAGAAATAAAACTAGAAATAAAGATTATCCCTTAGTGAAGTGACTTGACACGTTTGTAACAAACAAGTAAACTTGAAGCTATACCAGGTGTGAAATCACATGCTTGACGCACATTGACAAAACGGTTTTATTATTATTATTTTGCTCACTTGATAATGAATGATGATCAAAACCAAAATTCAAGGAATCGACAGCAAGCTGACCAAGGAGAGATCAAAAATGTCTATAAAACTCAGTAGAGAGACCATCACTACCAGGAGATTTACCGTTAGCCATTGAGCTTAAGGCTATATATGACATTCATCTAAAGTAATGGGCCCGTGGCAAGAACTGGGATACGATTCCTCAAAGTGAAAGTCAGGCAAATCTCTAATAAAATATGAAGGATAACATTGTGAATGAGAGTATAAAATACTATAAAAAAAACAACGTATTTCACGAAGAATTTCCCCACTGTTGGTGGTTACATTGCCCCTGTTCATATTTAAGCTAAAAATGTTGTTATTTGCCTTGTTGCGCCTTTCTAAATTCAGAAAATATTGAGTGCTTTTTTTCACCAGCCTCAAGTACCCAACGAGCTCTCGACCGAACAATAATGCCATGACGCTTTTCATGGTACAAACCTTTTAATTTATTACGGGCATTATCTAAACTTTGACGAATGGAGTCGGAGTGGTTTTCATACAACTCTCTTTCCAGATGGGAGATACTGCGTAATATTTCGTTTTCGCTTTCTACGTGTGCCTTTAGCTTTTGTATTGGCAAATTTAATAGTTTTAGAGCGAATGACATATTTGAGATTCTCCCATTTTGCGGAAGGGTTTAGAGAACTTGTGTTGCGAGTAACAATATTAACAAGATTTTGGATTAGGTCGTTATACGCAGAATCAGCTAAAAGAGGGTTGTTAAACTTCCAATACCCTGGACCTCTGTTATCTGCATGATTGCGAATCGATAAAACCACCATAGAGTGGTCAGATTGAAGAGGAGGCTGAAATTCAATATTGACGATTTTACCAACAAAACTACGAGATATAAGGAAAAAAAAATCTAATCTGCAATGAATATCGGCAATGTTAGATTGCCAGCTGAAATCTTTTAAGAGAGGGTTTCTCTCTCTCCAGATATCGACCAGGTTGTGAATTACAATGAGAGCTAGGCATTCATTAGGGGTTTAAAGTTTGTTCTAAGGTCACCACCGAGTTTATCAATGGCAAGATTAAATACAAAGTTGAAATCCCCACCCCAAATGATAGTATTAGTATTGAACGAATTTAAGTTACGAGAAACGTCATTGTAGAAAGCAGGATTATCTTGGTTAGGGCCATAGGTACAGACAATGGTAAAGAGCCGATGATTGTAGTTAAAGTCAACAAGAATGCATCTACCATGCTGGTCAGTGTGCACTTTAACAATTTCAACAGAAAGATTGAAGTTAAACAGAATAGCGACACCCTTACTTAAAGCAGTACCATGAGAAAAAAAATCATTTTCCCTCCCCACTCATTAGTCCATGCAGAAGCGCTCCACCTCAGGGGTACTGTGCGTTTCCTGGACAAGAATTATATTAAACCGATGGCGATGAAAATATGTAAATTGTTGCCTACGTTTTTTACTCTGCCTTAAGCCCCTGACATTACAGGAGCAAATCTTAATATCAGCTAGGGTAATGAAAAATGAATATGAATCGAAATGTGAAATACATTCTCTGCATGTAGTTGTACTTACGACGAAAAACAGAATTGAGATGGAAACATGGTCCACAAATACACAGACACATAAAAGCACAAAGAAATCCAAGATATCTGTTAAAAGAGAAGCAACGTGTCTGGGATCCACTTGGGTAAACAAAACTCCCGTCGGTGGCTTTTTGTGGGGATGATTCCAATGTAGACAAAAATGTTGCTGGACAGCAGGAATGGTAAATTAATTGTAGAACAGATTGGAGACATATAACAGGGTAAATGGTAAAGTATTTCGATGGCTGTCAGGAGATACATCAATCAAATTTGTACAGTTTTCCATCGCTTCCTCTCCAGAGGCCCCCAGAGAATCTTAGTCTCACTCCATTGCGATAGAGGTGTTGTACTTTTGGCCCCCATTTTCTCTTTTTCACGTAGGTCAACTTGAATGTGGTCGTCTATAATGTAGTGATTTCGATTAGCAAGAGCCTGCTTGGCAGATCTGAGGTTTGCGATTTTGTCCTGGTAGAAGGATACTTTAACCAGTAGATGATGTCTGTCCTTCACTGGTATGGCTTTACCGTCTCGATGTGCCCGTTCAATTTTGCACGGCTTGACTCCTGCTTCCTCGAAAACCTTGGTAGCTATATTAATGCAGTCTGCTTTAGGTGATGTTTTTATGCCGACGATTCTGACGTTGTTCCTTCTAGAGAAACGTTCCTGCTTGTTCAAAAGGGTGGCATGGATGGTTTGGGTTTCTTCTAATTGTGTTACTCTTTTTTACAAGCGAGCTACACTGTCTCTTTAATGCGGCATTTTGCTCTCTGAGGTCTAAAATTGCTTTGTTGAAGCCTTCTTGCAAGGATGTTATTTCTTGTAGGAGAGTACTGCGTAGACGGTCAATGCTTGAGTTAACGTCTCTCGCTACGTTGATCCCCTCTGCATCTGTGTCTTCATGCCTAGATGTGGTTAGGCTGGAGACTTCCTTTGGGGCGTCCAGCAGGCATTTTGCAGCAAGGAGTAGCAAGGAGGAGCTTTAAATTATATAAAATCTCGCTGAAAAGCTTCGTAGGTCTATTATTTAGAGGTCTTTTTACTTCAACATCTCAGGTCACAATTATTGTTATTATTATTTTTTATTTTATTATAAATATTTTTTATATTATTTAATTATTATTATTATTATTTTTAATTTTGTTTTGTTCTTCAAAATTTACATCTTATATGTACCCAACACTTTGAAATCAATCACCACAAGAACAAACTACATTAGTCAGAATGTTGTTACAACTTAGCAATCCACTGAGAGGTAAAGTTGAAACCCTATATACGCCTACTCAGTTCAAGGTGAAAAGGCAAACACAATGATGTAAAGGGAAAATCATAACACTTTGCTGTCAGTGTGTTACTATGACATCACAACCCGTTTCTACCAAGTTCTTCTACTTTTGGTACAAAACTGTGACAATGTCAGCTATCAAAATCCCGAAAATTGATGGTACAAGAAGTGAAAGCAAATTTCACGGGATGCATAGAACGTGCTCCATTCTTCGTCAAAAGCTATCCACTGCTTTTTATTCAACCAAGTGTATTTATTCAAATATATTTAATATATATTTATTCAAATTTTTTTATCAAAATTATTGAAGTGTATTTATTCAAATATATTGTTACATCTATATTATTTTCTTTATCGAATTTGGTTTTGAGTATAGCAAATAATCAATAATAGTAAACATTAGACTAGTGTGATCGATTATAATCTTTAGTACATTGGGAAGGTTTGAAAGTCATGTGACGGAGTGATCTATCACGTGACCTTTAATAAAGACTAATAACTATAATAGTAATAATAAATAAAACCGGAAGTCAACGAATATAAAGCAAAATAAAACAACGTTGTATTGCGATCAAATTAGAGTTATACCCGCGTGCGCACGATTTAATTCACGAAGGTGTCATTAATATTTTGAGCAATAATAGATCAAATCTTTACCGACTGACCAATTTCCATGGTAACATATATCGTTTTTCGATTGGTTCATGGCTATCAACTCCGAGCGGTCATTAGCGTAAAAGTACGAAAAGCAGTAAAATTCACATCATTATTCAATGATTTACAAGCTTTCCATTTTTTAATGCGATGCTTGTGTCAATTTTATGAAGAGGATACAATTAATCCAACTTGCCCCAAAACATAAATAATAATATATTCCATAAAACTCTACCTTAATTTCTTTCTTTTTTAAATAAAGGAACGCCACTCGTAAATCAATTCAATTTTATGAGAGTTTTAATTTGAACGATCATGTGATGATGGTATACGTTGTTTAGGATGTATAGGGAGGTGTTCTGTAGAAATTTTATCAAATTTGGTTGTAGGTTTGATGACTGTATGCATATGTCTACATAATATATATATATATATATAGAGTTGGTTGGCGTCTATCTTGACGCAGAGTGCTCTATGTCCGATGGACAGAGCGGAATATGTTGAGACTAGTTGAGACTAGTGGAACAC
>JAIPMN010020458.1:0-12308 GCA_020650975.1 Apostichopus californicus | reverse complement strand
TATCACGATGTGTATGTCTAGCTTAGTGATTACAAGGGCAACAGGGGGGGGGGGGTGGGCAAAGTCCTAAAATTTTCTCTACATGCAGAAGTTGTGTAGAGTTTGTGTGGTCAGTAGATCAGAAAGTGGCAGGACAACTTAGTCTAATGCTCAGTCCATTAGGGTTTTTCTGCTGTCTATACGAAGTTAAAGAAGCATGTTTTGCTCGAGTTATCAGAGTTACTATGGAAACAGGTGATTAAAATTTACATCGATGCTGAGGAGGTGACATTGTCACCATTTTACATATCATGAAAGGTTTCCACAGATTTTAGTGTACAATTTACATATCATAAATGGTTTCAGGAGATTAAATTTTTCACAAATAAAATATCTTAAAGCAGCTTCTTTTTTTGGTCGTCGTTTTGCCACGCTCTTGACATGTCCATCAAGTTTTTTTGCATGTATTCATGTCAAAAAAATTCAGCAAACTAAGAAATTAGCCAATTTTTTCCCTGCCAATGCATTAATTGCCCCGGGACTTCTGCAGATAATGAGAAGAGTACCTTCTGACAAATTTTCTAATTTAAAATTAATTGCATGCAGTTCCCCAAATCAACTAGTTTGAATTCGACCAATCAGTGAATAGATAACATGTTTGTTTATGAGCTGTAGCTTAAACTAGATTTATTCACAGCATTCGGAAAAAGTTGAGTCGGTATCACCGCCATACACAATGTACACAAATAAAGCATGGTGTCCTGTCACACCATGATGTCACCACCGACATGTCAAGTCTCCTTTTTCACACTTTTATTTATTGTTTACTTTGTATACTCATTGCAGGCGGTCAAAGAATCATCAAAGCCAAAGAATGGTCGAAGCAAATTTGTGTTTGATGGCAGTTCCCATCATGGGTGGATTGACACTCCAGAGAGCATACCTGATGTCAATGATTCCATCAAGAGTAAGCCTTTAAAAAATTAGCTCTTATTCTTTCCAGTACCTTCATTACTGTTTGCAATTCCAACCAGTCAAAATGGGTGATTGGTTTTAGACATGTACCACTTCATGCAGGCTGATTGATTGTAGACATGTACCACTTTATGCTGGGTGATTGGTTGAAGACATGTACCACATTATGCTTAGTGATTGGGTGTAGACATGTACCACTTCATACCGGGTGATTGGTTGTAGACATGTAGCACTTTGTGCTGGGTGATTGGTTGTAGACATTTCACTTCATGCTGGGTGATTGATTGTAGGTACATGTACCACTTTATGCTGGGTGAGTGGTTGAAGACATGTACCACTTTATGCCCAATTCACCCAACCTTTTGTTTATCATTTTATTCATGTTTTTTTCCTCCTCTTTTTCATCTTTTACAGACAAGATGGAGAGCAAGAATACCCCAGTCTGTCCTGTTGAGGAGGACTCGAAGACGGTAAAAAAAAAATGAATTTCACCCAAAAACCTAATATGGTTCAAGTGTGCCTCAGTATTCAACATTCTTTTTTTCCAAGTTGCATACATGTTATTATATTTGATGCTTTTACTTGCAAAAGAAATAAGATGTCTTGGTTGAACATCAGACTCTTTGTATATATAAGGCTGCCTTTACTAGGGAATGCAAGAACCAGCTATAGATTTGGTGCATGGTGGAGATGAAAAAATTGTATGATCATTGATTAGAGCATGATCAATATTGGTCAGAGTTTTAAGTTATGGTTGATCTTAAAAACTATTTATGTTCATGTGTGAACTGCCACTTGTCATACTTTAAGTTCATACTTGGTATCACGATGTGTATGTCTAGCTTAGTGATTACAAGGGCAACAGGGGGTGGGGGGCAAAGTCCTAAAATTTTCTCTATATGCAGAAGTTGTGTAGAGTTTGTGTGGTCAGTAGATCAGAAAGTGGCAGGACAACTTAGTGTAATGCTCAGTCCATTAGGGTTTTTCTGCTGTCTATACAAAGTTAAAGAAGCATGTTTTGCTCGAGTTATCAGAGTTACTATGGAAACAGGTGATTAAAATTTACATCTATGCTGAGGAGGTGACATTGTCACCATTTTACATATCATGAAAGGTTTCCACAGATTTTAGTGTACAATTTACATATCATAAATGGTTTCGGAGATTTAATTTTTTACAAGTAAAATATCTTAAAGCAGCTTCTTTTTTTGTCGCTGTTTTGCCACTCTCTTGACATGTCCATCAAGTTTATTGCATTTTATGTATTCATGACAAAAAATTCAGCAAAACTAAGAAATTAAATAATTTTTTTCCCTGCCAAGAGCATTAATTGGTGAGTGATTAAGGACTTCTGCAGATAATGAGAAGAGTATCTTCTGACAATCTTTTTCATTTCAAATTAATCGCATGCAGTTCCCCAAATCCACTAGTTTGAATTCGACCAATCAGTGTATTGATAACATGTTTGTTTATGAGCTGTAGCTTAAACAAGATATATTCACAGCGTTCGGAAAAAGTTGAGTCGATATCACCGCCAAACACAATGTACACAAATAAAGCATGGTGTCCTGTCACACCATGATGTCACCACCGACATGTCAAGTCTCCTTTTTCACACTTTTATTTATTGTTTACTTTGTATTCTCATTGCAGGCGATCAAAGAATCATCAAAGCCAAAGAATGGTCGAAGCAAATTTGTGTTTTATGGCAGTACCCATCATAGGTGGATTGACACTCCAGAGAGCATGCCTGATGTCAATGATTCCATCAAGAGTAAGCCTTTAAAAAATTAGCTCTTATTCTTTCCAGTACCTTCATTACTGTTTGCAATTCCAACCAGTCAAAATGGGTGATTGGTTTTAGACATGTACCACTTCATGCAGGCTGATTGATTGTAGACATGTACCACTTTATGCTGGGTGATTGGTTGAAGACATGTACCACTTTATGCTTAGTGATTGGGTGTAGACATGTACCACTTCATACCGGGTGATTGGCTGTAGACATGTAGCACTTTGTGCTGGGTGATTGGTTGTAGACATTTCACTTCATGCTGGGTGATTGATTGTAGGTACATATACCACTTTATGCTGGGTGAGTGGTTGAGGCATGTACCACTTTATGCCCAATTCACCCAACCTTTTGTTTATCATTTTATTCATGTTTTTTTCTCCTCTTTTTCATCTTTTACAGACAAGATGGAGAGCAAGAATACCCCAGTCTGTCCTGTTGAGGAGGACTCGAAGACGGTAAAAAAAAAATGAATTTCACCCAAAAACCTAATATGGTTCAAGTGTGCCTCAGTATTCAACATTCTTTTTTTCCAAGTTGCATACATGTTATTATATTTGATGCTTTTACTTGCAAAAGAAATAAGATGTCTTGGTTGAACATCAGACTCAAGGCTGCCTTTACTAGGGAATGCAAGAACCAGCTATAGATTTGGTGCATGGTGGAGATGAAAAAAATTGTATGATCATTGATTAGAGCATGATCAATATTGGTCAGAGTTTTAAGTTATGGTTGATCTTAAAAACTATTTATGTTCATGTGTGAACTGCCACTTGTCATACTTTAAGTTCATACTTGGTATCACGATGTGTATGTCTAGCTTAGTGATTACAAGGGCAACAGGGTGTGGGGGGGGGGGGGTGGGGCAAAGTCCAAAAATTTTCCCTACATGCAGAAGTTGTGTAGAGTTTGTGTGGTCAGTAGATCAGAAAGTGGCAGGACAACTTAGTCTAATGCTCAGTCCATTAGGGTTTTTTCTGCTGTCTATACAAAGTTAAAGAAGCATGTTTTGCTCGAGTTATCAGAGTTACTATGGAAACAGGTGATTAAAATTTACATCTATGCTGAGGAGGTGACATTGTCACCATTTTACATATCATGAAAGGTTTCCACAGATTTTAGTGTACAATTTACATATCATAAATGGTTTCGGAGATTAAATTTTTTACAAATAAAATATCTTAAAGCAGCTTCTTTTTTTTGTCGCCGTTTTGCCACTCTCTTGACATGTCCATCAAGTTTATTGCATTTTATGTATTCATGACAAAAAATTCAGCAAAACTAAGAAATTAACTAATTTTTTTCCCTGCCAATGCATTAATTGGTGAGTGATTAAGGACTTCTGCAGATAATGAGAAGAGTATCTTCTGACAATCTTTTTCATTTCAAATTAATCACATGCAGTTCCCCAAATCCACTAGTTTGAATTCGACCAATCAGTGAATAGATAAAATGTTTGTTTATGAGCTGTAGCTTAAACTAGATATATTCACAGCATTCGGAAAAAGTTGAGTCGATACCACCGCCATACACAATGTACACAAATGAAGCATGGTGTCCTGTCACACCATGATGTCACCACCACCATGTCAAGTCTCCTTTTTCACACTTTTATTCATTGTTTACTTTGTATTCTCATTGCAGCCGATGATCCTGATCGAAGAATCATCAAAGCAAGAGAATGATAAAAGTGAATTTGTTTCTGATGGAAATACCAATCATGAGTGGAATGACACTTCAGAGAGCATGCCTGATGTCAAGGATTCCATCAAGAGTAAGCCTTCAAAAAATTAGCTCTTATTCTTTCCAGTACCTTCATTACTGTTTGCAATTCCAACCATTCAAAATGGGTGATTGGTTTTAGACATGTACCACTTCATGCCGGGTGATTGGTTGTAGACATGTACCACTTGTGATTGGTTGTAGACATGTACCACTTCATGCAGGGTGATTAATTGTAGACATGTACCACTTTATGCTGGGTGATTGGTTGTAGGTACATGTACCAATTTATGCTGGGTGATTGGTTGAAGACATGTACCACTTTAAGCTTAGTGATTGGTTGTAAACATGTACCACTTCATTCCAGGTGATTGGTTGTAGACATGTACCACTTTAAGCTTAGTGATTGGTTGTAAACATGTACCACTTCATTCCAGGTGATTGGTTGTAGACATGTACCACTTTATGCTTAGTGATTGGTTGTAGACATGTACCACTTCATACCGGGTGATTGGTTGTAGACATGTACCACTTTATGCTGGGTTTTTGGTTGTAGACATGTACCACTTTATACTGGGTGATAGTTGTAGACATGTACCACTTCATGCTGGGTGATTGGTTGTAGACATGTACCACTTTATGCTGGGTGATTGGTTGTAGACATACATGTACCACTTCATACTGGGTTACTGGTAGTAGACAATACATGTACCACTTCATGCTGGGTGATTGGTTGTAGACATGTACCACTTCATGCTTGGTGATTGGTTGTAGACATGTACCACTTTATACTGGGTGATTGATTCTGGCCATGTACCACTTCATGCTGGAAGATGGTCGTAGACATATGCCACTTCATGCCGGGTGAATGGTTGTAGATATGTACCACTTTGTGCTGGGTGATTGGTTGTAAACATGTACCACTTCATACTGGGTAATTGGTTGTAGACATGTACCACTTTATACTGGGTGATTGATTCTGGCCATGGACCACTTCATGCTGGGTGATGGTTGTAGACTTATGCCACTTCATGCTGGGTGAATGGTTGTAGACATGTACCACTTCATACCGGGTGATTGGTTGTAGACATGTAGCACTTCATGCTGGGTGATTGGTTGTAGACATGTACCACATCATATCGGGTGTTTTGTTGTAGATACGTACCACTTCATGCTGGGTGATTGGTGGTAGACATGTACCACTTCATGCTGGGTGATTGGTTTTAGACATGTACCACTCTATGCTTTGTGATTGGTTGTAGACATGTACCATTTCATGCTGGACAACTGTCATCAACTGTCATCAACCGGCAGTAGCGTTGTGCGGTAGTGCAAATTTCCCACAACTGGTAGTGTTGCAACATGAATCCTGGTATCATTACTACTACCAGGATTTTCCTCAACATATCATCTACGGTTCAAAGCACTTAGTTACGAGACTGTCAATGTCATACATTCAATGGTATAGCCTAGGTCATGTACATACTCTTACACGTACAATTATAATAAAAAAACATCCAAAATACCACGCTATATTAGGGCCTTTGTTTTCAACATACACTTTCAAAAAGAAAAGCGCCCGACCTTGGAAAAAAGCACCCCACACCATCCTTCATTCATACTAGACGTACGTATTAGATTAACATGTTCGCACGTGGATGAAAGCCGTAATCGGTACACAAACAGAAATTGGGGGTTCCCCAGTATTCCATGATATTGGAATAGGGCAACCCTTCAAAAGTTCACAATGAAAAGTTTTCAACTATCAACAATTCACCATGTGTTTGCCATGACATGTTTTAAATAGCAGTTGGGGTAATAATCGGTCTAACGTTATTACCGCACACGTACAACCTCACTTAGAACTTACTTAGTTGAAATTGAATGGTTGTTGGTGGTCAAAACAATCCTAAACCCTCCCCAGTTGCTGTTTGGTGAAAACATTGTGATCAATCACCGTCTAAACTGTCAATTGTCAACCTGTTATTTTCCTGTGCAGATTTTAAGAGCTAGTTGAGAGAGGTGGTTATTAAAATGGCACCTAAAATTATGAGAGTTGATTCTCATCTCTGTAAAGTTTTAACTTGTGGATATGGAAGACTTTGTAAATTCTACCAAAAGTTGCCAAGTGTTGCGTTGGATAGAACATTGTGCAAGTTCATCGAAAGACTATCTGTCATTCACCCTATGGTTTCCAAAAAATGTAATGTGAATATAAACAAACGTGTTGAATCCCTTATTACTTTCAGTGATCGGCAAGTGTTACTCTGCACCCTCTAAGTTCTGCACTCTGATTGGTTAATTAACTGGGGTACGAATGGTGGGGTATCCAATTACCCTAATTAATAAAGTTGCTAATTATACTGGTTTTTTGATGGGTGTGTGTAAATTTAAATGTTTATTGATGAATCTTAACACTGACAGTGGTTACAAATCTCACAACTTACACATAGCAATAAACAGTGTCTATCAGACCATAATGCTTGAACACATGAAGACCATAACATTGCAAATTTAGGGAGCATGCTAAAGTAAAATTCTATCATACTGTCTAACTTACTCCATTTATTTATAAAAATTTCTTGATATTTTCTCTGAAAAACAAATTCTTTACACATTTAGATATAATCGTTTTGGAACGCATTAACGTTGAGATGCTTTTGATTGCTTTCCAGGTTATGCTGGATTCTTTTCTGCCTTGTTCGTGGCTATCTACTTCATGAGTATCCACTATGTGAAAGCCATTTGGTGCTACCTAATGAGTGGATTTCTCAATGTTCCTCATGGTCCTGCCACTACATATCTCAATCGAGGTATAAATTTACAAATTTATTTTTCAAGGTTATACTTCTAACAGTATAATACACTTAAAGAAAAGACTTGGATGTTCATCAATGCATACCGCACATGATGTATGTTAAAACTTTAAAAGAATACAACGTACACAGAAATACTGTTGTGGTGTTTTTAAAATAGACACACACTTAGGCCCTATTGCTCGAGATGACACAGCACCTGTAAAGTCAATGCATGTATGTATTAATTGACATCCTTGTTACAGTATGAAATTGTCTTTTAGTTAAGTTATAAACTACGAGTTGAAAGTGCATGTTATAGCAGTTGGGGTAATATCCAGTCATGTTCAGCAGGATTATGAATCATTTGACCATTATGCGATTTGATATTTCTCGTCTTCTCGGCCAAACCATAAAAAAAAAATTTGGTTTTGAAAATTGCAGTATGTCCTGCAGTTGATCTTCTTCATCAGATTTTTGGGGTTTTTTTGCAAAATGTCATTTCCACAACTTCGCTTATGTGTCTTGTTGCACAAAAACAGCACCGTTGTGGTAATAGCTATGGCTAAACTAAGTAGGTTCACATTGCTAAGTAGGTTCAAACTAAGTAGGTTCACATTTTGCTGTTTGGCAGGCTGTTCGGTGTGTTAGACTTGATTTGGTTCATAATCTACATTAGGTACAAGGTCAGGGGTAAAAGTATTTGGATGTGATTAAGAGCAGATGACGATAGCATGTATGATATTTTTTTTTCAAATATTAGATATATAATTCTATATATCAGTTAAAAATGTGGAACTGGAAGCAGCCACCCAACCTGAAACTTGCAATTGATAAGCCCTTGCGGGCTTCTGCCACATTCGTGGTCACTCAAGCATAGTGAAAATAACTGCTGATTATGAGCTACAGAGTAACTTAATATGTTTAAGGAAACAGTTTTTTCCTTTCTCTCCATTGAAAGTTACCTTGTTAGATTAAAATTTTAGCAAAATAAAATTAGTATTAACTTTGTAACCTATGGCAGTGTGAGTTACCAGACAATGCGATTACTATGATTAGCCATTACTGTGATAAATACAGCAGTGTTGCGATACTTCATCCAAACCAGTTGATGTATGGTGTTGTTTCCGTAAATCTTTTTGAATCTGCAATAAATAGACCCTCAGTTACAGGAGAATTGAGCAAAATACAAGTCGTTTACTGCAGCATAGGATTTGAGAAGACTTGTTTGAGTATATATCAGTGAAAATCCTCTTTCCATGTCTTCTGCTTCAATTATTCATTCAACTTCTCTTGTTTTTTTACTCTCCAGTGTACTCGAAGATCCTCGGTTCTAAGAGTTGTTTATACTCTGTAGCTATTGTTTTTGGTGCACACATTATAATGTCTATAATACAAGGTGCCTCTGCCTCAGGAAAGTGTGTAGGAAACAGTGATAAATGCCTCATTCTTGCCCAAAATGGAACAAAATGGTTTGACGAGGACAATGATTGCATGAATGTCAGGTGCTTACACCTGTCCGAAGGACAGCATGAACTACTCCAATACTTTCCAATGGTACAGGAGCTGTATATGGATGATATGGGTATCATCACTACATGTGATGTTTTCAAAAATTTGTCCAATTTGTACAAGATTGATTTTCATGTGAAAAACTTTTTGTGTAACCCTTTGCTTGGTTTGTCCCAGGTAACTGTGGCTGTACTTCGTTATACCCCACCACCTCCTTGTTTCTTTACTAAAGTGATGGCCAATATGTGTTTCCCAAATGACCAGGCTCCCACAAGTGTCTCTACTGAGATTATTCCAGAGTTTGTCACTACCATCGCAGGGAACATGGTTAACCAGGAGAAAGATCCTGTATTTGGTGTTGGTTTTGTTGTTGGTTTTGTTGTTGGTGGTGTCTTTGTTGGTGTCTTTGTTGGTGTCATTGTCATTGTTATTGCAGTTGTACGATGTCAATCTAACAAGCGTCAGTCTTGTTCAAAAAGCCATTCACCTGTGCCAAATGGTGTCAGTAAGAAAACGTCATCAGTGTGAATCTGAAAATTAGGTTTAAAGTTTGCTCAGGAAGTCAATCTTCATCAGTGCAAATAAAGCATGGGACTTTTGAATACTTAAGCACAATCCGTTCAACTCCCACCCCACCCCCCCCCCCACCTCCTTACCTTTGTTGCTGTTGTAGATGTTCATGTTAGAGTGTGTGTTAGTAATAAAAGCAAGCGCCATCTTCAGAATGTACCTAACTTTAGTTCAATACCCCACCCCCCCCCCCCACTACTTACCTTTGTTGCTGTTGTCGATGCTGTAGATGTTCATGTAAGAGTGTGAGGTAGTAATAGAAGCTAGAGCCCTCTTCAGAATGGATGTTACTTAAGTTCAACACCCCATAACCCCCCCCCCCCCACTTACCTATGTTGCCGATGCTGTAGATGTTCATGTAAGAGTGAGTGGTAGTAATAGAAGCGAGAGCCCTCTTCAGAATAGATGTTACTTAAGTTCAACATCCCATCAACTCCCCCCCCCACTTACCTTTGTTGCTGTTGTCGATGTTGTAGATGTTAATGTAAGATGTTTGGTAGTAATAGCAGTGAGAGCCATCTTCAGAATGTACCTTAACACTTTTGTTACAGAAGTGTTCACTAATTTGGTTTGTAGTTACATGTAGTAGTAGAAATGTTAATGTATCACAATGTACACCACCGTATGTACTTGTCATTGGAGGAGGGGAATTTAAACTTGTTGATGAACACTGCAAGATGCAAATCATTCCAATATTCGGTCTCTGCTATATTCCTGTCGTTGATATTTTTAGTTGAAGGTCCTGACCTCTCTCTTTCTGGCTTAACGTATTTGGGGGGGGGGAATGACCTTTGTGCCTTACAGGACGAGAATTTTTACTTGCGGTCTCTCAGTATATGGAAGTAGTTGTATTTACTTGGTTGCAATTAAGTTTGTGTATTCTGATATGTTCAACTACTGACAAATTAAATCATATTGGGCAATGAATAAATTTGCTTTTTTTGATGCTTGTCTCTCCTATTTGTTTTTGTTTGTTAGGCCATCATCAAATTGGTCTGTTGTATTTGCAGCCCTGGATAGTGGGTAGACCTACATTCTGTCCAGCCACACCCCTTCACCCCTACTAGGGCCCTTCCTCTTAAAGGGTGTGAAGACTCTCGCAAAACGAAACGTCTAATGCCGGTAATCTGACCTAGTTTCGAATGAGGTGTAACAGAAGTGTTAGACACCACCATCATCCCAGAAAATACACACACAGCTTGCTACCGTCGGTTATTAGACACTAGTGTAAAGTCAGTACATAGAGCTGCGGTCAATACCCGTGCATAGCACAGTGTATAAACGATACAGCGATGGACATCTCAGGTCCAGCTAAAGATAACAAGGTATCATGTTTCATTACTGTCTGCATTTTGTAGCGACACGAACAAAACGCCACTTGCAAGCAACAGAAAGTTAACTTTTTTTCAGATGGCCGCACACGGTTTGGGGCGAGTCTTCAATGCCTTTAAAACTTTTTCACCTATATTGGCTTATTTTAATAAGTAACTGTATATAGTTATATGGAAATAACACATTGACAATGATACTATCCAGGCTTGCCATGGAATCCTTCACCTCTACCAACTATCTAACTCCCTCCTCGACCCAGAGGATAGGATGAGACCCAAAGTCAAGACCCAAAGGGGTGGAATAATTGTCAGTGGTTATGTAGACAGAGCTGGTGACGCTGTCTACAGGTGTAACTATTTTTCATCTCAATAGGTGTGGCACCACACTTTACTGCTCCACTTTATAACTGCCAATTTCCAAGGTTGTCATCACCTACAAATAGAAGCTTTCAACAGACATATCGTACCCATTCAATCAGAGCAGATGGCTTGGAACTTTCATGGCACTCACAAATATACCCACAATGACTGTTTAGAGTTTGAGCTCGCCAATAGAGGTGAAAAATTAGCATAGTATTCTCCAACCCATCTAGCCAAATGGCTCAATGAAAAATAGATGGCGCTATTTTCGTTTTGATATATTTTCCAGGCAAACTAAAATGGGTTACTCAATCTTACCGGTTGCTGCATGCTAGCTGTGGATTAATAATAACACTGCAATCAAAACACCGGCGCGATAAGGATATTCCCTGATGTAGGTCTGTCCTGTCTTCAAGAAGGTGAAATAGTCGATCCATTCACGGGCACTAGTGTAACTAGGCCTATTAGTAGCCTACCCCCTACTTATCAAGTATATGTGATGTGCAGAAGTATCGGATTCCTAGGCCTAAGTTATTGTAGCCTAACTGAACCTAGGCTATGCCAAAGGACTAGGCTGTAACTTTGTAAGTGTTAAGTGAGACTACCATTTTCTAAGCTAACACACTATTTTAGTCCCCGGAAATAGACTAGGCCTTCAGCCTTCGTCTAATGTCGGCATACTTAGTCATAGTACTACTGTAGTGTAGAAACATGTGACGTCTTCATGGTTAGGTCAAACAGTAACAATAATTTCAAACATGGAGCTGCTATTTTTGTCAGAGAGATGGTCGCTACAGTTATCCGAAGAACATTTGCTATGTTAGCATAGCAAAGTTACCATAGATCATCCAAGCCTACAATTCTATGCCTCTGCTATTGGGAATAATTCAGTAGGCTAGTTAGAAAGAACAGTAGAGCACATACTTAGTACAAGTTTTGTTAGTTATTTTATAACTTTTTGAATCTTGAATAATCTTTACAACTTATTATGAAGATTATTAATAGATTAAGTACTGCTGACATCATGATAGTTTGTTAAAAGCGTTGTTATAGTATAAGTGTTTATTGTGTTTTATTAAGAAATTTATTAATGTTATTATCAACTAAAGGAGACAAGGTACCAATTGACTCAAGATAAGTCTGCTCTCACTATAATAGGGGATTATTGTCATGAAATAGTAATACTGCCTCTTTAATGTTACCGACAAACTCCATCGAGACATCGTACAGGCCCTTTATATATTTATCTAGGTCAAGGAATCATTTTCCCAC
>JAIPMN010020457.1:0-22484 GCA_020650975.1 Apostichopus californicus | reverse complement strand
CGATCACCAGACAACTGGACGTAAACATTCGTGTATGTGACCTTAACATGTTATTCCTTCCTAGCACGGTCGGGCTGTTTGTTGACATGGTGACACTTTGAGACGAGCTCGATCTGTATATTGTTTATACTGTCCTTGGTACGTAAGATGGCCAGCTTTTCTTCTACGCAGAGCTTGCACTGGCCCGATTCACGTTTGTGCGTGTTTGATTCCTTTACTACCTCCCAGTTTATATTGTAGCTAATTCCCTCTCTTTTCAGATTCCATACGTACTTTGACAGTTTTTTTTTGTTTCTTTTTGTTACTTTTCATGCCTGAGAGATTTTGTGTGGTTGTTGAATCGCTGCTTAAAGGGTCCTCCTGAAATGCCGATGTACGACTTAGATTCTGTGTCCGATGTGACTTGGGTTTTATATACTATTGCGCTGGTTAAACATTCACCGTGTAGCGGGCAGCTTTTGCAGATCTGCAGAAATGCCGTGAGAGTCAGCTACAGCTGCACGAAAAATATGAAGTCAATCATTCAATTTCATAATTCTAACATCACTAAGCACACCAGCAATTCGACCCCTACTAGGTCATGTAACTGTAGATCTGCAGAAAGCTGCCCCCTACACGGGAAATGTTTAACCAGGGCAATAGTATATAAAAATACATTTTGACGAGTTTAACACCTCACGACAAAAAGTTAATTTTCAAATTGTTAACATGAAAAAGTACATTTTTACATTGCAGGAGTTTGGAAAGTTCTCAATTTTTTATTTTAATTTTTTTGTTTATAAAATCGGCCATAGACATAATAAATAAAGGTGGAATAGTTCCAATGTCCGGTAAATTGTTAATCTCTGAGTGGAATTATTACAACTAGAACTAAAGATTGGTCTACACTCTCGGACTCTCCCATGCATTGCTTATGTGCAGTATTTCGATGAACTAGACAATTACACACATCATTTGACCCACCTCTTGGGTGAAGCCATTCATCAGCGACACTGTTGTTTCCGTATTGAAAACGATAGTTAGGCAGGCCTACTACTTTATGTGATGGCTGCGAGACATAAAATTACAACGGTAAAGCAATGCCTGGGTGTTATTTCACTTTATAGACTTGTGTGTTAGAGGAGGAGGGTGATGAGGGTGGTGGGGGTGCGGTGGGGGTGGAGCAATGCGTGCAGTCACGTGAACAATATCATTGATACGAGGGCTGTAGCCAAAACGTAAAAGTCATTAAAGATAAAAGGGTTGTTATCATTTTGCTGGTTCAAAATTGAGAGAGTTGTGAAATAAAACATATACAAAATAAATGACATTTTGTTTCATTTTCCTGTACGTTTATTGTGTAGAAAAAAAATCCCAATGAAATTGGAAATAAATTTTAGTGAATATAGTCCGATTATTTATGATGCCAACAAAACCATATTGTATCCACAGTGTGAACCTATACCTTCTGAAACATATAAATGATGGGCTTTATGTACAGCCCCCGCCCCCCCCCTCCCCACACCATCCCTTCCAACTCCCTCCAACCTTTGGTAATATACTAACAGAAGAACAATGAATTGATGTCACATATTCATATGACGGAAGTGTAATACAAACTGGTACATTAAGCAAGTTGCTACTGACACAATTGTGAATATGTGTAGCAGCCTAGTAATGTTACCATCATAAACAAAATTCATGAACATTTCAAAGCTGATCTGCCAAGTTTTTACACTAAATTCTTACCTGGGTGTTATTTCACCAAATAAAGTCTGTGTCAGAGAGGAAGGGGTGTACTGTGGGAGGGAGGGTGGAGGGAGGGGGTATTATCAAAATTGACTCACAAAGAGTGTTTAATCAAGTTTCAGTACTGGGTTTGAAATAGCTTTCAACATAAGCAAATATCACATATGGCAGGTTTTATCTCGACAGTTGATTATAATAACCGTTATTGAATCATTTGGCGATATGTTATGAGTATGAAGGGAAAGCATAGGGGGGGGGGGGCATTATTAACATAAAAGGAGAATGCTTAGAGCAAAATACTGAAAGATTTAATATTGATCAGTACTCACAGCCACCAATGAGGATAATAACTGCTGTACCATTAATCCGATTAATTCCGAACAGGTCGGGATTTGGATGCAAATTTATGTTGCGTACAAAATATATATTTTTACCCTGTATAAATGATACCTACAGAATAGGATGCTGCTGGGATGTAAGATATTTAATTGTATATATTGAAACAAGAAATAAAAATTTGCATCATATAAAGCACAAGCTTACATATTTGTGTATTTTGCGGAGTGACATCAAATTGACGCGGAGATAGAAATTTCTGTCGGTTTCTCTTTTCAAGTTCTGAATATCTACCGGATGAGTCATAATTCTCTTCATCGGAATGGCCAATGGAAATGTCCACAAACAAGCAAAGTGTGCCATGTTAATTGTATAATGGCTGTTTAAAGTAAGCACTGAAGATTCTAAACAGCACAGTGCAGAAACATTAACATGATGGCTGGACTGAAGGTCTCAAAAAAATGACATACTTTCACATTAAGTTACACTATTTTTTTGTTAGTTTGTGTCAAGTCAAGAAAACCAGTTTAGGGTATTTTAGTTTTGAAGGAAATAGATGAGATTGTCAAAAATATTGCAAACATTTTGACCGGTCCTTAAAAAGATGGCGGAGGATTGCATACTGTAAACTTTTGCTGAGCTCGGTTACAAACTTACAGAGTTAGAAAATGCTTATAATGAAATACATATAATAGCTAAAGATATACTGAAATAAAAAACACATTGTTAAGCGTATAATCTAAATAATACAAGATGGCTATTTGATGCTTTACAAACACATGCATGTAAACTTCACAAAATACTGTGGCCAGTCAGTCATTTTGAAGAAACTTGATTGTACGGATGTTGCTTATGTTATAAAATTGTACCAAAAAAAAGACTGGAAGCGTCTTTGTTCTCCTACATGTTAACAATGTCACGAGAACTCATACATTTTGTTTTGGTTATAACTTAAATAAATAACCTTGTCACATGATTGTTAGCTGAGATGTTTATAAGTAGTAAAACAGAAACAATATCAAGTTCAAAGTCATTTTTCTTCTTTGGAAATCTTGTCTTTTCCAGGCCTAACCTTAAGCTGACAGCAAATTATTTTAAAGAAAGGTTCGATAAAACAAATCAAGCGATATCGGAAATTAAAGCTTTAAAATTCAAAGAATTTTTCACAATACGACGTGATCTAATATTAATCTAGCACACGTTTAAGGCGTTAAACACTTATATCCTAGAGCTGCATAGATTGCATAATTAAAAAATGGATGAATTTCTTGAACATTTATGGGTGGTGGAAATATAGACTGCAAGACAAAAGTTTTGATAAATTATGAGCGACCATTTTACCTGTCTCTTGTTAAGTACAATATCGATTAAATACCAACTCAAAATATGGGGTTTTAACACTTTGGTCAGTAGACTGACCACAAGATTAAGGCTATAGACCATTTGGATAAGGGTACTGATAGTTTCTGCAATGATCGTTAATTCACAGATCAGGTTACTGACGGGAACAACAGGCAAACTAGAAACGCATGTGTTTCCCAGTTCAGGGAGGGGGCAGGAATGCGTTGGGGCTTGGGGGAGGGAGAAGGGAGGGCAGGGATGCATGGGGGGGTGGGGGTGGGAGAAGTTCTGGAGGAATAACTTTTGTCTCCATTCCAATTCCTCCCCTAATCTCTAATCCTTATTTATGACAATAGGTTTTCAGTGTGTGTTACTGTGGGATGAACTAGAGCGCTCAATCCTGACGCACTCCACAAATCGTAAACTTGGCAGCTTATGATAAATTCTTCTTTTTCTTGTGATCTTTGCTCAATGAGAGATCACTCTTTCAGCAGGGATGCGATGTTTCCAACATTTCCCATTTTAATTCTGACCGAAAAGCTCCTAAAATTCATTTACAATAACCCAGAACACCTGTTTGATTCCTTTTCTTTCATTATCTGATTATGAGCGATGTAACAAAATTTGCTAGATATGCTAAATTGGTCACAAAATTTATAAAACAAACAAAACAATGTAACAAACATCACACCATTCTTTGACAGTTTTGGAATATCTTTTTGGATGACGTCACATTTTTGTTGACATTTTTTTTGGTAGCAACAGAAACTGGATGAAACAGTCTTCACTGAATTATACGATACTTCTTTTCGCTCCACCCATCTCAACTCTTGACAGGCGCGTAGCCAAGGGGCAGCCGCCCCCCCTTGAGCATATTTTTTTTTTAAATTTTTTTTTTTAAATTTAAAAATTTTTTTTTTTTAATGTTTTCATGATATCGCTAGTAATTTCAAAAGAGAAAATGCTAAGATGCAACTAACAAGGCCTGGGAAGTGCCATTTCCAGCGATCTGGGAGGCATTTTCAGCCAAAATTTTCTTGTACGCTTCGCGCCAACCATGGTGGCGCTACGCTTAGATAGTATGCAATGCCATATCTACGGCTCTGAAAATTTTTCTACATTTTCGCCCCTCCTTGGCAAATTCCTGGCTACGCGCCTGACTCTTGATGCTGGTGATACTAATCTGTTACCTCGGTCAGAAACGGTCGTTACATGATGCAGTATATATTCTTCAACATCAAATCTTTGCATGGATTTATTCGTACCGACATTCCGTAAAACAACGATTTTAGTCAATAGGCTATCAATTGTTTTACCTCTGATCTCATAGAAAGATAATTACCATTCATAATTAGCGCCTGGAAAGTAATCCTAACAATTTCATAATAATACCGGATTTGCTCTTCTTCTTCTTGATTCATTATAGTATCGACACTAGGCTCGAATAGTTTGTATAGAAAATTGACATCTTGATCATACTGTCGTTGATTAATCATGTGTC
This sequence comes from Apostichopus californicus, assembly GCA_020650975.1. Taxonomy (NCBI): domain Eukaryota; kingdom Metazoa; phylum Echinodermata; class Holothuroidea; order Aspidochirotida; family Stichopodidae; genus Apostichopus; species Apostichopus californicus. The sequence continues at coordinate 17,578 of JAIPMN010020457.1, read as the reverse complement.
ATCTTGAGCCGATCGAAAACAGCCTTGCTTCTTCCTTCAAAAACCTGTCAAAAATTGAAATCCTTTCTGCTCTGTCCAGTTCCAATGGCGATTTCAGCAAGCGGTCTCTCTGTTTTTTTACCACCAACCCTTTTCCTCTTGATCCGCTTGTCCAAACATCTGCCTACAAGCCGGAGAATTCTCCTCAAACAGTTTGAATGAATTGTCTTCGACGTAGACGAATTTAGAGAGGTCTGCGGAAAAGGCTCCCTCAGAATTTTCACTCTGCTCATATTTATTCACGAAATTCCTGCAGTGTCAAAGAGACAAATAACTTGAAATAGATAATTTTGGCCAGCACCAAATATCATGGGGGTTTTGTTACCATATAACTTCCCTTTTATTCTCTGCTTCTCTCCTAGAACTCTTCCCCAACTTCTCTCTTCCCCTCCCCTCCTCTCCACGCCCCTCACCTTAGAAAATAACATAGACCATGGCTAAATCTTTAATCAAATACTAACTTTTCCTCTTGCTATTTTGCCTTACCTAGGCTTCCTGTTATTTTTCTTCAAATAACCAGTTTGTAAAGATATTTCTATTAAGCTATAGTTAAAGTTTGTTCGTTTTGCAGGTAAAACTTGCTTAGTTCTTAGAAACGTTGTCTTGGTAAGAAATTTTCAGCATATGTCATATATGTCTTATCAAGCAATCATTAATGAATATGAAGCAACATTCTCAGTTGATTCCAAAGTTCGTTTTTTAAAAAATTCATTGCCCGGACCGGTTTTTCGTATTAGCCATTAATCATGCCTATACAGAAGGCAAATCTTTAGCATTTAACTGATAGGAGGAAACTAGGAGGAAAAAAAAAGGCAGCAAAAAATTAAAAAAATGTCTGACCTATACTGCAATGGATCTTGAATCATCTGTAGACAAAACTGTGGTGGTAAAGATGCAAATTTGACCGAAGTTACAAAATTGACCACACCCATGGCATCTGCACCGTAGTTGATTCCGGTCTTAAAGGGGGCGACATCAATGGTTGTAGAGCCTCTTATTGACATAGCACCTCTGTTAAAAACGAAAGACGAGAGATATGTGGACTGTTACAAGAAACGGATGCATTCCGAAAACTTAGACAAAACTTAACAACATTCAAATTCAACCTTCAGCTTTCAAAAGGAGACAGATATCTGCTGGATACCAAACTTATGTCCAAAATATCACAAAAGTCTTGCCCAAAATTTAGGAATGCTAGCGGATGTAAGCATGCTATACCATTTTTCCACTGTGTAAGTTGTTTCGATTGAAAGTATGTTCCAAGCTTTAACTTTTAATGACAAAACGATTTCAAGAGGGGAACTTCTGGGACCTCTCCGGGGTTTCCGCCCTTGTCATATGGGAAGAGCAATATGGTAGATATTTCAACTGCAAGATGTTAACTTTGGTGAAAATGAAACCCCAAGAAAACAAAAAATACAAACTTGTTAAATACTGTAGTAGTAAAAGTTCGCTCCCATAGACTGAAATCTAAATCTCCTCCTAGATCAACAGACGCACAACCCTGGACTTCCACGTTAACCGTGACACCGGACTGAAGAGTTAATTTCTGAAAAAGAGAAAAGAAAACAACCATTTTTATTTTTGCTGTTTTGTTTAGAACATTGATTATGTGAACACTTACATATATACCCTATTGACTACAATACATTATGATGTAAAATGTCAAATAAGTGATGCCAACTGACATGACCAAATATCAAACAGATGGGTTTCTAGAAATCAACATTTCCAGCAGTCATGTTCATTTTATAACTTGTCCAAAATGGCAAAATGACTGGCAGCCCCAGCAAAGAAATGACTACATAGTTATCTCCACCAAATTAACTTAGGACCAGCTAGCCAAGAATTTCTCTGCTAGCTCTGTTCAAGGTGTTTGGCATGATTAAAATGATTAAAACAGGGAGTGTTAGCTCAGTGGTTAACGCCGGTTCCTTCCAATCATAAGGTCTCGAGTTCGAGTCACTCCAATATTAAAGTATGTCGTCCAGTTACAGAGTTGTTGACAATTGACAATTCATAATCATGGACCTTAAAATATGAATCTAAGAACTGACTAAGGTCAGCTTGCGGCTTTGATAAGCCAATGATGGCTTCTTCGCGTGTTCCTGCTTGCAGGAGGATTGAAAATACATACAATACATACAAAATGGGTAAGGAAAGGAGGTCCTAACCTGTGAGTGGTCATGTAATAAGACGTTGCCATGGAGAGGAGAGATGGCGGTATCTGCTGATCCTAGATTCCAGGCCATGCTCATGATGTTACCACCTCCAGACATGAAGCTAAGTGGTCTCAGTTGTATGTCCATTAGTTTCACCGATACTCCGGCCGCCACGTTCCCTTGATCACCAGTGTCTTCTCCGAAAAAGGATTCCAGACCTCTCGAATATAAGTTAACCTGACGTTAGAAGAGACAGGACGTAAACAAAATATAACATTTCCTGCAAAAATCTTGAAATATACTGCGAGCTATATATTGATGGCCCCATTTCTACTAGAGGTGATAAAGTGAAAACCAGTTTCCAATGTGGTTGAATGACAAAGAGTTTTACGAAGTTTGTAATGAGGTAAAATGCTGTTAGGAACAGAGTAACCATCAGCCATGTTACCTGGATATGCCTCTCCTATATTTCCATCTTACATGAGCATCACAGGTGGATCTACATGTCCCAATGTCCTAATTTTTGGGTAGTTCTTTTTGTGAAAGCAAAATAAAAATGTCTCTACAATGTATTCATCAAATTTAGTATCACTTTCATGTGGGTACCATTCAAAATGATCTTATCCTACTTAATGGGAAGGGAAGAGGAAACCTTTCAACTTTTAGATCATCACTACTTAGCTTTTCCTCCATTCTTCAGATAACAAAAATATGGCAATCCTAAAGAAGGGGAAGTCAAGACAGCTAGGATGGGTTCATGGACTCTCTCAATAAATTGTCACTATATGATCCTCAGCCTTTATCCATTTGGTAAAATATCTAGGACTTACCCAAATGATTTTAAGAGAGTCATTTAACCTTACCCATTGGTAAAATATGATCAAGAACATACCGATAGGACTTTAAGAGAGTCATGTAACCTTACCCATTTGGTAAAATATGATCAAGGACATACCAAACTGATTTTAAGAGAGTCATTTAAACTGACCCATTTGGTAAAATATCAAGGACTTACCGAAAGGAGTTTAAGAGAGTCATTCACTGCGTCAAGATCGACATCAAAATGACTTTTTCTAAGTAGGCCGCTTCCCGTCATTTGTAAGTCAAGCTCATAAAAGACGGTAGAGTCGCCAGTGTCTGGAAAGTGAAAATAAGATTAAAACAGAGAATTATAGAAATAATTCCCAGTTTGTAACTTGTTGGGACACATTATAATGCCACAACAACTGTTTAATAATACCCTTAGGAAAGTCTAACCTTTACTTTTGAAAAACATTATCTCTACTTACCCTAAGCCTCTAGCAGAGCAGAATTACAATGGCCTAGCCTCACATACTTGTCAAGCAATAGATATAACCATTAGGTGTGGATTTATTCTGATCTATGTACAAAACTTATCCACTAAGTATACCCCATTTCGTTTTTATTCTGAATGTTTGGTGGGTACAGCTCAAGCCAACCTGACATAATGCATTATACAAGGTTAATAAGGTTCATGCAAGCTAAATTTTTTGATTTTTCTTTTTCCCCTATCACATCTCATCCCTAGTGGTAAGACTCTGGCCTTATAGATACAGTATATAGATGTTTTGGTGGGTACAGCTCAGCCAACCTGACATAGTGCATTATAGAAGGTTAATTAGGTTTTTATGCCACATAAATTATTTTCTTTTTCTCCTATCACATCTCATCCCTTTTGGTAAGACACTGGCCTTATAGACACAGTCTATAGATATTTTGGGTGGGTACAGCTCAGCCAGCCTGATGTAATGAACATAGTCCATTGCTATGTATATATATCTTAATGCACATCAATCTTCAATGCAGTTATTTCAGTTTATCTTTTCTGCTCTGCCCTGACCCTAGATTAGAGTTTTACATGCTTGTGGTTAGACAGCATAACACAGTCTGATACTGACATAATACCTGTTTAGGTCTGTCTGGGTATAGTGAACCTACCTGATGGCAATAATATAAATAAGCAAGCAGACAGAAATCAATGAGTAGTGGGAAAGGCTATATGTGATGGAATGATGGCAAGTCTACCTTAAAGAGTCAAGTTTTGCAATTCGTCAAATTTCCATTTTCCAAAAGACTGACAAGTTACACAAATTATGTGAGATATTTTGAAATTTGTGGGAGCCATGAAAGGACCGATTCTTGGCGACCATTTCTGGAAGAATGCCAAATTACTCACTTGAGATATATATGCATAACTTTTTACTGCAATGTTGAAACAATTAAAAAATGTTAGAATATTATGTTTGTTATTTGTAACTTAACTACTGAATCTTTTGTTTTTCAATTGTGAAACATATTTACATCTACATAGAAACATTTTGACCATTTTGTTGTACTTGGTCAAAATATAAAAACTTATGTTAGGGACAATCACACAGTACATCTGGCAATCAATAAATTCTTATGGACAAAACTTTGTTGCTTACCTGCTAAAACATTCCTATAAGATTTAGAAAAGCCTCCAGTTACAATATTAGCATAATTTACTGCTTGGGTTTCCTCTAAGACTTCTCGTATTGTTGCCCTGTTACACCAAAAAAACAAAAAAAATGTCAAATGAAAGAGGAGATTTTAAGATGTTGTTGGTAATATGGAGTGTATACAGGATGATATAAAGCAGCATATTACTCATTGCTGTTGTATTGAGAATGCTACAAACTTAAAGCAGTATAGTATTGTTCTCCTGTACACTGAAGTTAAAGTGGTATATTCATCTTTGTTTAGTGATATATACTGTACCATATCTGCTATTGCTTAACATAATTGATCATAAACATAACTTTTCATGGCAAACAGCCACATACTTGTCAAAGTAGGTCCTGGGTTTTGGGGTTATGGGATAAAGTGCTAGATGTTTCCCAATTCAGTAGGTTAGATATATTTGGGGAAAATGTGTCAGCATACTGGAGATGGGTAAGAGAATAGTAAATAAATCATCAAGCTATATATTAAGCTCCAACTGTTTTACAACTGTGTGTTTATTTGTTTACATTAATTGGTATAAAAAACTTTAAAAAAACTGAGATAACCGCATGTATACTCACCCAGCAGCACTATCTAGTTCAGACAATGTCTCCAGTTTAGAAGAAATAAATTTACTGAGCTCAAAAGTCTCCAGATTTGGCAGAGAGAGGGCGATGTTTAAGACGTCCTGTTTGCAGGGTTTTTTAGTGAGCAGTAGGAATACGGCCGATGCTCGAATAACGTTTGAATATCTCTTATGGTTCTGATGATAGAAGTTATTCAGTTGTCTTTTAATCTGAAAGAAAGGTAGGAGAGCAAATAAAGACAGATTTTTAAGATTGGTAGACTTTATGACTGATTAGAAGAGCGATAACAGATTGAAAAGGATTAAGAATGTTTAATGATAAATAGGATTAAGAGTGATTAGAAGGATCAAATATTTATAGGAATTCATAAGCACTTAAAGAAAGAAATGCAAAGAAAATCACATACAGGGCAGATGTGAGGGGGTGAGGGAGGAAAGTTGAGAAGGGGGGCAAGGGGGGATGATGATACGACATACCATTTATAGAATGTATGGGTAGGTATTAACTAATCATTTAAGTGATACCTGAAAGGAGGAAAGTGTTACCCAGATCAATATACATCAATTTAACTGAGACTTTAAGCACATTGATCCAAATTTTGAGATTGACAGGTCTTCTTCATGTTGTTAATGTTGATAATGTTGTTTGTTCATGTTGTTTGTTCATCCTCTGTAACATGCATGCTTTCTCCCATACCATGGAAAAATATAACGTTTCAGAACACAATGCTTTGATCACAAAGTAGACACACTCCGAAGATATCCTTTGAAGTAACAAGTTCCTGTATGAACATACATTAGTAGGGTACTGTGTTGAGTACATACATGTATGAGTTCAAATCTACAAAGCAAGAGCGAGATAGAGAGGGAGGGAGTACAGGGGGAGAGTACAGGTGACTTTGCTATAATAAGGGTATGGGTACAGGTCTACTGTCGGGTACACAGAGGTAATACAAATGTCCTTGAAACAGGGTACAACTGCCTCCAGCGAATCCTTTAATGCGACGTCTATACTTACGTCTCTTGTGAAGAGTTCTTCCTCAAATACGTCTATAATATCGAGAGCGACCTCTATGACGTCCAGGTCCTCCTCTTGTCCGATCATCTCAACGACGGCAGGAAGGGTAGAGGGTTGTCCTGCATTCCTAAGAGCATACAGGGCCAGTTTACGAACAGAGTCCTCTTCAGCCGAGAGAATGTCTGTGAAAACTCCCAAGGCGTCTTGTATCACCTACAAAAAAACAGAATGAATAAAACACTGATAAGACCATTGTTTAAGTAGATTTTGCTACAAGAGGATGGGGTTACTGGTAGAGGGGAGGGGGTGGAGGTTAGGCAGGACAGGATGATTGGTAGAACGGACATGGAGGTGATTGGAGAGGGTGGGATGGGATGAAGAAATGCGTTGACTTAGGATGGGTACAATGGGCTTTTCTCTTCTAAGTTATAGTCTATTCCACTTGGTGGCAAAGGTGTGGGGGGGGGGGGTGAGGGGGTGCAAGGAACATAGTATGAAGCCTCAATGAGGGATAACATACCTCAGTGCACTACTGTATACATCACAATTACAGCTTCAAAAGACTTCAATTGTGTACCTTATTTAAAAGGTTAATACTGAATGCAGCAAAGGGTACATCATTCACACTTGAGATAACTGTGCATGCAGGTCATATAGGAACTTAAATTTGCAAGTTAGTGGCAACATATCATCATTTCAAAACAGCCTCTAAGTTTGCTCTTGTCAAGAAGTGAACATACTACCAATGAACAACAGTCAGATCTGAAAAAGTTTCTGCTGCTACAAACCTGACCGGCACAAACTTCTTCTTCGACACAAAGAGTCTTGATGAGAGCTCCAACAGTGAGAGCCAGGGATATCTGAACATCTTCACTGCCGATTTCACCTCCTTCAACAAGTTCCTGCCAGACAAACAGACACATATTCAATACATTTAAATAGTGTTTTGCAATTGCTGCAATTTGAAAATTGTAATCTTACCCTGTGTAAAATCTGAATATGTCTAGTGACATGCTACTTGAGAACGTTTTAACGGTATGACTCAAAAAGTAACATAAAATAATTCCAAAAAATATTGATAACAGCAAACATAATTTCATCTGATTTGATTTGATAGATGATTTATTTTTCACTTACCATTAAGTTTGAAACTTGAAGCTCTAATGGGTGAGAGTTAAAGGCTGTGACCACCAAGAACCTCTCCAGCATTTCCGCTGATTCTTCGCTGCTGAAATCAAGGATCTCCATTGCAGCTTCCCATGATGAACTGGTCTGAGTTGATGCCAAAACATCTAACAACTGTGGGCTGCAATGACAGAGGATTCAATTAATTCAATTTATTTTTAATAGAGCAGACTAGGAAAATCAACATGGGGATGATAGTTACCATTCCTGGTGCTGCAAATGAAATGCAACATATGTGGATTATATAGGTGATAATATAACACATACATGTACATGGCCCTTTCTGACTCAGAGATCTCTCCAGTATTAAGTTTTACTTTATATCTTTTATGTCAGGCAGTAATTATTCAAAGGTTAAGGTATTTGTACATTTTTTGTTTAGTGAAACTCAAGGGATAGGAAACAAACAGATGTTAACCTAACAATGCTATGATCATGGATGATCACCTGGTTACAACAAGCCTTCTCTCTTGTCCATCGAGTGTTCATAATTGTTACACATTTCCCTTATCCCAGGATTGCCACCTATAACATCCCCATTGGAGGTACTTTTCAAAGTACTGAAGTAGGTGATGACACCCCTATCATCTTTGCAGTGCATTTTGCTAAAATGGACAGTGCATAGATGCAAAAGAAGTGCTATATTTTGCTCATTTTGAAACAATGTACAAGTGGTGGTGGTGGTGGTGGTGGTGGGGGGGGGGGGTCGGGGTGGTCAAGCCCCTTGCATTTTCTGGTGGAGAGCTAAAGCCCTTGCCCCCAGAAGTACATGTGGTTGTGCCCCTGGTTGGTTGTTAGATGGCACTCTCACTGCCACACCATGCCACAGATTGTTATCGTTTAACAATACGATAAATTATGTTACTCACATTATATCCTGGTTTGCATCATTATTTAAAACATCCAGGAGGCTTTGTTTCCCTGACGATCTGAAGGACGTCAGAACTTCAAGGAAAGACATGGATGAATCTGCTTGGGCAAGTAGATCTGATGACAGGCCTTCGTGGTAGGCCTCCACGATATCAGCTGCCTGGTAGTTTGAAAACACAGACAAATCAAATATCACCCGTGTGCACGACTCAAAGTTTCCCTTAGGGAGGTCATTAGTAGTTCATGCATAATTTTCACTTTTGGCAAAGAAAAAAACCAATATTGATTACAACCCTATTTGAAGAACAGATTTTATTCAAAATTTGACTCATCTACTCATCAAATGACTCATCATTGACTCATCACAATTTGAATCATCTTTGAAGAGTTTCCTCTTCTACAGTTTCAACAGATTCAGTAGAGCACATAACAAAGAAAACATGCATACAACAATGTATATGTCAGCACTTTGTTTATGGCAATTTTTTTGGGTATTTAAAAAAACCTCCAAGGAAGCTAGCAACCAAACTCTAATTTAATGTTAACAAAGTTTTTATGAACATTTCTGTCAAAGGACATCATCCATTGTCCATTTAATTCTTGAGAAAGTGAAGTTACCTTCCTGATTTTATTGTCATATATGATTAATAAAACACACGACACAACACTTTACAGATTCCTGGGCCATAACTCCCAACTTACAATAGTAATCATATGCAAATTGCATAAAAAATGAATATTCAATGAAACTTTATCAATTCAGGCTATCATGCAACGAATGAAATTTGAACAAAATACAACAATATAGCCAGTAGCACTCACCGATTGACACTCATCACCACACTGCTGTTCGATTAGAAGTAAACGCAGCGATTGTTTAATATAGTCTCCCTGACTGAGGGCGACAGATTCTGCATTGTCACCGGCAAGTTGCTGCCCTCCAGCTTCAGAGCTCACAAAGGCAAGAGCTTGGCTGCAAGAGAGTAAATGATTGTATTTATATCAGACTTCAAAACTTTTATTGTCACAGGTGTCCATCAGGGGAGGGTACACTGCAAGAGAGTAAATGATTGTATTTATATCAGACTTTAAAACTTTTATTGTCAAGGATGTCCATCATTTCCTGGCTACCCAAGCACCTCCATCTCTTTTACACCACAGATTCACTTCCAATGGATACAAGTTTGCATTCAAAGAGAGAAAAAAATCTGCTAACTTCATCTCTTGCAGAAAGGCTGGATAGGTATATAAATAAACCATAGGGGGCAGCATGAATGTATTTATAGTAGAGGCAGTGAGAGCATATCCTATCAGTTCTCTTTGAACTCTCTAATTTTAGTATATTAAGTGTTCAATGTTTCAATCAATTCATCTGTTCATCTGCCTAATTTACTTGTATCCAACTTCCTTTATATGTTTTCCTTTTAGACCATCTCTGAATAAGATTCTGTCAGGAGCAAAATGTCATTCCCTTGAACTCTAAAATACAATTTTTCAATAGCATCACAAATCACACATTTTGATAAGCGTATTGCAGCAGTCTAGTCTCCTAAATGCTGGTGTTCATGGCTTCTTTAAGGCAATCCTCACCTAAATCCATTACTGTACAGCACTGGTGAATTATCGGTGCTGGACTCTTCCTCCATCCAAGACGAAAATTTGCAAATGACCCCCCCCAAAAAAATTAAAACACATTTAGTAAGCTTACTTTGATTTCACAGACGATGAAATAGCCTCCCGGAGGTTAATGTGGGTAGTGTGTGTCTCCGTGGCAACAGCTGATTGGATGATTCCATCTTCTGAGACAGTGTACGCAGAGGATGAATGTCCAGGTAGACTTACACTAAGAATTAACTGTGGATGACTAGTGGATACCCATTGGCTTTCCTGTTGACAGGTCTCAAAATCCTTTATTTTGGTAACTTTAGGGCCATCTCGTGTGTATGTCACAGAGCAGTCCCCTGATGCATCTGACTGTGGTATAATGAGAAAGATTCAAATTAAGGCTTGTTTCATATTAATCTTCAGGATTTAGATGGGAAATAGATTGCCAAGAAAATACATTCCCTCCAACTATGAAGTTTTTTTCCGGCCGTCCCTCTACCTAACAGTAACATTTGCTAAACAAACTCAGACTATCCTCATTTTTACAATTTATCCTTTTTGTTCATTACAGGTTTAGATCATTACCTCACTACTGTCACTATGGCGACAGGAAATATCATTAGAACATTAAATCTTTCACACATGGAGTTCTGTTTTAATGACATACAGTATTCAACCTGCATAGCAAAGGAAGCATAGTAATAGTGTAATACCTACATGACACTTTAACAAATTTTCACATCTCATGTTCCAAACCAAGCTTAAATTTAAGTATTTATGTTTGCCAAACTGAGTGGTATTAAAGCAGATAACTAGAGTTGGTATTTGGAATGACAATATAGCAAAGTCTTCTTTCCCTTATTCGTCATGCATGAATGGTGTGGCTAGATGTAGGACCATCTGATATGAATGTGTTGTAGTATACCTACCACACAGCTGTTGAAAACTGTTTCTAGAAAGCACCATCTGACCGAGTGGCAGGACTTTGTAGTTAATCTGTACTTGTACTCATATTGGTACTCGTAGTTGAGGCATTGAAATCTAGTGTAGATGCTAGTGCAAGATTAAATTCATGTGCTGGTACTTAATGACTTGTATATTCCTACTGGTACTCAAGCAAAAGGGGAATTCGAATGGTACTCATGGTTATTTTGGTGTATTCATACTAAAAGTCTGCATTAATTCACAGCCCAGGTATTAAAAACCTCGGCAAAAACCTGTGGCATTAGTGCAGCGACCTAATGATAATATATATATATTTTGAATGTTTCAGTTTTGTGTATTGTTGCAGACACAATCACTGAGTCAAAAGTATGTAGATAATGTCAACAGGATGAAATTCATAATCACTAGAATATTTTGAAGGATCGGCATTGATGTGAAATGATATTAAAAGACTAGAGACAAGAGGTTAATAGAAGGCTCTAGATATACAGAATGCAGGAGTTGTGTGTACACATGTAAGCTGAATATAAATATGATGCTAGTACATCTCACCTCAGTGACTGTGCCTTCAGCATCTTGGAGTTGAAGAAATCCTACGATCCCCTTCTTCAAGTTAACTGATGATGATGAATCCGATGCCGAGACGAAAATGTTGGCAACTTTGCCCGCGACCCATTCGAAGAAGACGGGTTGACTGGACATGACCTCCTCCGATGACAAGAATACATTCTGGTCGTCCCTCCTCCCAGAGACATTAAAGACTTTGGTATCTTGAAACTTGAAAGATGGAAAAATAATTAGTTTGGCTAACAATTGACACTGGCATTTAGAAATGTCAGATGATTGGTCCAAACCAATCATAAAGTAACCTGAAAAGTAAAATACATTCCAAACCATGTGACCTAGTAAATTAATGTTTTGATGAACAATGTATCCACCTCAAACACTCTTTTAACATGCACAGAAAGCCATTTATGAACAGTCTCAAATGGAAGGTTGAAAGCCTCAAAATTTTAATGACAAAAATTTGCCAAGCTACTGTCAGTTCTAGCTTCAGAGGAAATTCCAAATTTGAACTGAAGCAGGTAAAGAGCAGTTTAAAGTAAATATACAATATATGCATATGGAGCAGTGGCACAATTACCATTTTTGTTATGGAGTGTGGGTGTGGGGGAGGGGTGAGGGAGCTAAAATGTGATGTGATCCTTGGGGAGGGGTGTAAGGGAGTTCTCCCCTTTCTAAGAAATTTTAACAAACTGTATTTTCAAACTTTGAAAACAATGTTGAAGTTTAAAAGTAAAACTGCTTTAGGGTGAATTTATGTGCTTTACTAGAGAAATTCTTTGTAATATTCTGTCTGTCAAGGGGAGGCAAGACTTCCCCCCCCCCTCCTTGATTTTATGCTGAGGCGAATAAAAGCCCCTGACCCCCTCCAGCCATAGAAGTTTACCTGATTGTGCCTTTGATATAGAGGATTAGAAGATTCATCTCACCACAAGTTTTATGAGTTGACTTTGTTCCTTTTCCCACACGACGGACAGGTCTAGCTGGGTTGATAATTTAAAACCAACGTCACTGAATGCGCCTTCTGTTTCCTCTCTCTCTTTGTCGTTTAACCTGACTTCATTTTCATAAGTGTACTGGTATGTATTGCCCTGTTTGAACTGAAGAGAATAAGCTGCAAAGAGAAAAGATGTGAAATATTAAAAATATATTTGCATGATTTTAAGGTTGTGCAGTAAACTGCGGATTTAAAATTTTGGCCACTCCACATTGGGTTCGATAAAAGTTTGCACCTAAATGCTCCCAAACATAATTGGTCCAAAAACGAGGCTCAAAAGTATATTTGCCAACCAAAAATTGTGCTCCCAAAATTATTGGGCCCAAAGAATGTGTCCCACAATGCATTTGTGGCAATAAAATTTGGGCCCACAAATTGGCTCGAAATTGTTTGAGGCCCAGATGGCTTACATGTACCAGCTATTACCAACAACTATATACCAAGTTTGGCTACAATCCGACATAGTGTTGCAGAGTTATTGCAAGGTAAAGATTTTTATGTTTGACCCCATAACCTCATTAATATTCATAAGGTCAGCGCCAAAAACGATAGGGCTTCACTTGATATGTAGGAGTATGTCACAATATGGATTAAGGGTGCCATGCATTGATTTGCATCAAGGCATTAACTTATTCTACATAACAAGTATGACAATTATCCGTCACTCCTTGCGGACACAAGCAAGTATCACAAATGCACACATGCACACCGACCTGACTGCATAGGTTCCTTTGCTTCCAGCAAGGAACCAAGAGCATGTGACAATTATCTGCCAAACCCTGCAGTAAAACTGCAAAGCTGACACAAACAAACCAGAAGTGAGATAAGCTACATGGATAAACTAAAAGCAATATCATTTTCATTGACATGATTTCAGATAATGTATGAATGAATGCCATGGAATATTTCTGAAGGTGAGTTCAATGACAGAATCTCAGATGTTACCACTGTGTATATATTTAACTCCTTTGAAACCACAGACTATTATCACCAGCTTTGGGAGGCTAGTATTATCACGATAAATAAACAACTTTAAGAATACCAACATTATCTCAACCTTGAATGAATCTGTAGCAGTCCAAAGGGATCACTGATTTGACTTTGTCCTTTAAACTGTTTGAATCTGATAAAACAAAAAGCAGTATGCTGTGTTCTAAATTTCCACTGATGCCAGTTACCACAGCTGTTGGTATCAAATCCAGTTTACAAACGGTATACGAAATACTTAAATCAACTAGTTATCGACCAATTCACAAGTTTACCTGGGCAAATAATTTATTCAGCATTGCATGTCAATATGCCTTGCAAAATTATCAAGTGGCTATAAAAATGTAGTCCAACGATAACATTTTCTTGTTTTACACAGGAACATATTTCATAAGAGACAATAGTGCAGCGTTTTCAAAACTGCAATACAACAATTTGGACACTAAATTATTCCTTTTGCTGTACTTTCAACACAAAATATGGTGTCCCTTAGTTGCAAGTTAGTAACAACATATTTTTAACACAAACTACAGGCAATTAATTTTGCTTGATTAGTTGAAAGTTTAATTGTATACTTTGACTTGTAACCAGTAATAGGGTAAATAACAATGCAAGATGCTGCTTTAAAGGTTACTACTGTCCCAGCTTATTTAACTTGCCTCATTTCACCAAGGAGTTGATACATGTGCACCGCTGCTATACATATCACATGTGTACTCAAACTTATTAGCCACGTCATGTTGTACTGTACATACAATATGATAATGAATGCAATTTATTACCAATGTATGTGCCTGTAATGGTAAACAACCAAGCCAAATGTCAGATCACTTTACAGCTTTTTATTTTTTATTTTATTTTGTGTATTGCAATATTGTACATGTTACAACCTGTGTATATATTACCCAAATATTCTAGAAAATCAAATGATGCATCACTCATTTAAAAAAATGTGAAATACAGAACCCTTCTAAATAAGTGGTGTGCTTAGGATTGGAGGAGGGGGGGGGGGGAGGGACAAATTTGATCTTTCCTCTGACTGATATAGATAGGGGCAAAAACCTTTCTGCATGGGCCATAGGAGAATGAAGAATTTTATAAGGGTTCTTGAATGAAAGCGGACTCCGATGTAGGGGGTCTGGAGAATATCCTCCACCCCACCCTACCCTACCCCACTCCCTGCCCCCCACAACAAAAGTATGGATGTCAAATGGTGCATTCTATTCTTACCTATATGGTCTATCTTTAGCTCTAAACAAAAACATGTGTTTATAAAATACTCTTGATTTATTGTTATGAGATTGAAAATCTGGGGTTGGGAGTTCAAGCTTAGCAGTGGTGTAGTTTCTCCTGGCTGAATGTAGAAGACCCCTGACCGAACCATTTCCCCACAACTGACAATAAGAGGTGGGGTGTCATGGCCTCTTCACCCATTCCCTCAATGCGTGCCATTGCCATGCAACAACTGTGACTCTCAAAACATGTTTTTTTCTATTAAAGACACCATCCTTTTGTCTAATAATTAACAGATTCCTCACTGTCTGACAAAAACTGAAAAATCAGAAACCTTCATAATTAGTAATTTTGAAATGAGTTGATGCTGTTTAAATTTTAATTTCTTGTGGGATGAACAGTGACTGATTTCATAACTTCTGTCATAGAAACAAAAGTCAAAGTTATAAATCAATAACCACAGTGCATATATCTTACCTGCTGCCATGCAGGCTGTAAAGAGTACTGCCACCTTGATCATCATCATCTGTAAAGGAAATATACACATTATAAGCATGTCAAAGTAATGATCCTAACAAATTGTGACGGTTAAAGAGTGAACATTTAACTTACCACCAACTTTAGCATGTAGAACTGCCAGCTGACAAGATGGCCAGTGTAAAGCATTGTGTTTTATTTTTTAATTAATGGAGGGGGGGGGGGGTTATGGTTGGGGGTGGCAAAGGGACTTGTGTTGTTCCTTATCCCAGTATGAGTATCAACAACAAACTTTAGTAGGGGACAAGTGTTCCAATGTATGACTACTTGAGTGGAGCGCGCAGTCACCTAGGTCAGCTTCCTTGTTTACTTTCATATGTACATGTGATATTGAGTATTTATGCTGGAAATAAACTGTTTCATTTCATTTCATATTTTGGGTGATCATATGTAACGTTTTCTTTTTCAAGGAAATTTCATGGAAGATTGTATTTATAAATATATCTGCTTTCCAAATAGACTGCCAGTCACCAAGAAGTAACATGCAAGACAATTAAATGTTTCAGTGAGAAATAGAAATGCACTCGAAAAGACATTATAGACTGTAGCCATGAATTTTCTTGCAAACTTGAGCCAAATTCAGATGATTTTCAACATATTGCTACAAACTTCAGGTCTAATTTGATTCTTAAACCTAGGCTTAATGTAAAACAAAACAGAGAAGAACTGATGTTGAAGTCCATATAATCTTCAAAACATCTGTCACCATATTTTGGCAAACTTACGTTGGAAACTATACACTGCTAGCAATTAATTTTTATTTTACCAGCTACAGCAATTGCTCAAGGACCCACTGATCAGTGTGTCACCAGGAAAGCATTCATAATATACAGGCTTAAATACATCCCACTTATCTCTGCCAAGGATTATTCAAGGTCCGAAAACCATACACTACAATTAGCAACATAGCTGTTCTGCTACCGTGACAAACATGATTTGTACAACACTAGCCCTAGCGTAAACAATTGTCACATAGTGAGACCTGATAATACTAACGACTGGGTAATTGTTCTCTCCAACATCTGTAACATGAACTTCACGACCTAGGCCCTATAAGTATTTTTAACAACACATAAATCACGGTTTTTGTTTCAGAATCTAGTTACATGTCGTTTTTATTGCGCTTACCCTCCTTCAAATGCCAAACGTTACACAGTGAAGAAGATGACCTTCGTAGGATGAACAACGTAGGCTAGCAGTTTTATAGGCCTACTGTAACCTAATCCCTAGATACGGAACCTCCTACTAGCGAAACGGCAAACTTTATCACGTACCCAGAAAGCAGAATAAATCAACCTACCTCACACAATATTTCTTCTCGATGTGAAAGAAATTATTCTTCTCTGTCGTTTTCTGTTTCAAAAAAGGCTTCAGCTTGTCCCTTACAGTGGAAACCCAGGCACTCAGCTTGACGTGTACTGTATTACCGGTTACGAAGTTGAAAGAAAGTTTACGTTAGCTGCAATTGTCAGTTATCCTTCTGCACAATGCAGACCCCAGCTGATTGTATGTAAATTTGCTAACTACAAACTGCAAACTGTATTTCTTTCCTACCACACTGAGCTGTTGTTTGACAATGGCTTTTTTAGGTGGCATACTCGTATTAGAGTCTATATCAATCCGATCGGATGTTCCAAAATGCAGTAGGAGAACATCTTTTGATGTGTTACCAATCAGGATCTGGTTTTGTCGTGCAAAACTTGGGTCAATTGACGCAATTTTAGACCCCTTTAGGCCTCCCAGGAGCAGCATACGAAAATTGCTTACTATCGACTGAGTGAAGAGGTTTGTTACAAGTGACGAAAACTTCAGACTCTGGTAGCCAAAAAAATAAATAGAAGGTGCTACTACCCTAAACAGGAGGTGCTACTACTCTAAACAGGAGGGGCAAGCCTAGTAAACCAAACAGGCAGTTCAACTACTCTAAACAGGAGGAACTACTACCATAAACATGAGGTGCTACTACTCTAAACAGGAGGAGTTACCCAGTCAGCAGGACGCCATCGGGCCACCGGTGGGATATCAGCGGCATGTCAGCAGCGGAGAACTGCTTCATTCCCTCCGGCGCACGACGTCGGCTTACACACACTGGCGGATCCAGGGCCTTTGTTTGGGAGGGGCCAAAGTGGCATTAGAGTGATATGGGGGATGGGGTGGAAAATTTTCTATTGCTGAATGCCCTCAGATGCAATTTGGTGCGACAAAAGTGTACAATGGTGATGTTAATTTACTTCTAAAAAGAATGTTTCCCAGGTGTAATTTTCTAAAATATTTATAAAACAAAGTTGGGATCATCTTTCTCAAGAAATTTTATTTCTCATAGGTTATAAATTTCTTACAACCAGCCTGTTACTGCAAAATGGTGT